>JAVSCE010010460.1:0-112126 GCA_032199065.1 Smutsia gigantea
AGGTGGTTTCAGATGCTGACAGCCAGCAGGGCTCTGGTTACATAGACATCCCTAAAGGGAAGGGGAATCAGTTTGACTCTCAAGGACCCTGTTGTCTCGATGGTAGGACTGAGACCCTTCCAGGTGTTGAAACCAAAGGTCTTAATTTAAAAATACCACATACCATAGCCCTTGAACCCCCTAGGAATGGATCTCTCCCTAGCGCACGAATGGAGATGCCAGAGGGCATGCCCAAAGACTTGAATGAGGGGAAAGGAGCTCTTCCCAACAGCAGCACCTCATATGCTGAGAGGGTCGTCCACCCTCAGGTGCCTGAGCAGAGCTGCCCCCCTTCAGCTGCTGCAGCCGTCGCTGGGGATCCCGCAGCCGAGCGCAGCAGCTCACCTTGCCTCCTTGATGGGGCAGAGTTCGGTGGAGGATCCAGCCCCTTCCTGGAGGTTGGATGTAAAGCAGACACTGTGCGCTCCATTGTGACCCACTCCGCCCACTCCCGAGCCTTGGGAAACCAAGAGCCAAGGGCAGATCCTTCCATCCTGGTGTCCCACCAGAGCCCGGCAGAGACCTTCCCTCTTGACAGCCTGAAAACCGTGGAGGTCGTCAACTTATCTGTGTCTTGTACTGCCACGTGTCTCCCCTTCTCATCTGTGCCCAAGGAGACCCCTGCCAGGGCTGGTTTCTCTTCCAGACAGACCCCATTTCCCATCACTCATCAACCTTTGGGTTCCTTTGGAGTTGTTTCTACCCATTCCAGCTCGTTGGAGGAGGAAGTCAGTGAGCGGATGTATAGGTGAGCGTGCTGATGGCTGAGCTACCCCGGCACCACAGTCTTTTAGACTTATTCCCATATTTCACAGTTTCATGCATACTGTTTCAGAATTGAGTTATCAATAATTTTCTGATTAAAAAAAATACATTCAACACATACAAGTCAGAAATGGAGAATAATATAAGGAAGTAACAATTATCAGTGTGCCCGTATCTCAACTGTAGCCACTGTATATGTTCTTCCACACTTTTTTCTATGTGTATCTATATCTGTATATTCTTTTTATGTAAAAATAGGATCATTCCATACAAACTCTTAAGTTTTTTTCAACTTAATATATTGGAAACATCTTTCTATGATCATAAATCCATCTTGCATTATCATCTTAATGTTTCAACTATCCTCCATTATATAGATGCACCATGATTTATTAACATATCCTTTAGAAATGGACATTTAAGTATTTTTCAGTTTTTATTATGATAAGCCACTCTATTATGAGTGTCATTGTACCTCTATCATTGCACATTTTGAAAGGGAAGTTTTGTTTTGTTTTATTGAGAGGGATGCTGTTTAAGAGGCTTTGAGGAATAGGGCTCCTTAATCAGATTTGCCTCTTAAGCCCCTTTGTGTAGTCCTTGTTATCATTCCTCTGCAATGCCAGAGTACATCCCTCCATCCTTGTGTTGGATTTGTATTCATATCACTACCTCACCTATCAACTATGTATTTGACTAAGTGTATTCGAGAATCGTTTTATTAGAACATTCCATCCTATTTACCCTTTTGCAAAATAATAAAGAGTTACACATTAATGATACCCCCAAAGGTAATTGCACAGGCAGGAACACTTTGGGTCTCTTGTTTTAAGAATATTAAACACCTATTCTGTGCCCATGTCATCTGTGTGGCAGATCCATAGCAGGCACTGTCCCACGCCTAGCCAGTGTTGTCCTAGCTATTACTGTACTCACAACCTAACAGGGAGACAAGAGAAGAGGGAAGTAAGTGAGGCCACTGGGTAAGGGGATGGTTCATGGGAGCTCAGCGGAGCCAGAAGGGAAAGGACCTAATCGAGCTGGGGGAAGTGAGCCTGAAGAGTGGTGGCAGCCTGCAGAAACTTTTTAGGATGACATCTGAGGTGAGGAGAAGATAGGAGACTTGGTGATGATGATGATGGCTGGTAATAGATAACACTTTTCTGTTACTACTTAATCTGTTTCAAGCACTGTTCTAAGCATTTTGCATGTATCTTGTCACTTAATATACAAACAACTTTATGAATTAAATATGGCATTATTCTCCTTATACTAACGAGGAAGCTCATTGCAGAGAAGTTAAGTGGTTGGCTCACATTTATCAAGTGTCAAGGCTGAGGTTTTGACCTTGGCATTCTGACTTCCAAATGCATGCTCTCAACCACCACCTTGTCAGGTAATCAGGCAAAGAGTGTGACAGCCAGGTGGGAGGGGCATTTCTGATACGTAGACTGGAATGCACAGAGGCACAGCAGTAAAGCCATGGGACATAATTCATGCAGGGCATCATGAGAAATGTGTTTTCTGGAGCCTGGGACACGATGCTGGAGAAGTAGGTAGAGGCCAAGCCTTGGAGGCCTTGGAGGCAAAGATAAGAAGCATTCATTCTGGAAAGATCATTTTAAAGATCACATAGACCTTGGAACTGGCTAGAATTTAGCAGCCCTCTTCCATGTAGGAACCACATAGAAATCTTCAGAACCCAAACCAGTATAGCCTCTTGTTTTCCTGGGGGGCTTTCCTGCTGCTGATTCAGAGCAAAGCTTCCCTTACGCACACTTCCCTTGAGGACCGACTCAGCCTCTGCTATCCGGCAGGGCCCTCCTTGCAGATGCTCACCACTTCCACATCCCAGCTTAACTCATCTCCTGTTCAGCATGCAATACACAGCTCGGCTTGTGATTAACTAGTGTATTCTCCAGTTTCTATCAGGCCAAAGAAAACTTTAAAAAAGAGCTGAAGATTGATGGATTTCTGTACAGTGACTTATCTGTACTAGCTTCTGATACACCGTATTTCCCACCAGAGGAAGAGGAAGAAAATTTGGAAGATGGGATTCACCTGGTAGTCTGTGTCCATGGCCTGGATGGTGAGTTCTAAAAAGGTTTCTTCATCAAAGTTCTGTGCTACAAACAACTTACAGTATTTATAAATTAATTTAGATCAGGTACTTGTTCAACAAATGTTCAGTTAGCAACTGGAATGACAGTAAGTATGCTGGGTCTAGGGAAATGGCGTGGCTTTGCTCTAAGGAAAACATTGTTCTGGCACAAAAATCCATTGAGTAGATGAGATACATGAATGAATGAACACATTAATGAATGAATTGAGGGAATGAATGGAATAAATGAATGAAGGAAGGAAGGAATCATTCATGGAACTAATGAACAGAACTTAAAGAAGGAATGGATGAATGAATGGCTGGGATGAATGAATTACTGGGATGAAAATATTTAACAGACTCGTGCATAATTAGAGTACATGAGTTGATGGAATGCATGGATCAATAGAACAAGGGGAGAAGTGGAGTGGTATGGGTACATGGGTTCATGCTGAGGATCTCCAATCAGTGGCGATACTTTTTATTCACCTGTCACTTAATGGGTCACCTTTTGTAGCCCAAATTCTGTACCGAGTTCTGAGATGATAGAATTCTAACTTGGTTCTTGATTTGTAAAATGTTCTTAATTTAGTGAGGTCAGCAAACACAGAACCAAGAACTGTAGAGGTTCAGGGGAGAGAAGGAAAGAGGAAAGTGTTTCCCCAGCCCTGACCCCTGCAGGTGACCTAGTCACCATGACCAGGTCCCTCTAGGATTTCTCAGATTGGCACAAAGGCTCCACAAAACTACGTAGCTCACCAGCTCTGCCTCAAGATCGGGAGGCCCTGGTGGGCTTGAACCAGAAGACATGTGGTCAGTCCTAGCTCCCCTACGAACATCCCCTCTATCTAACTGGCTGAAGAAAGTGACCAGATAAACTGGAGGTAAAGGTCTGAGTTCTGCCCTTCAAACTCAGGTGTAAGTCACAGGTGATTGGAAAATTGAAATATAGAGTATGCTTGCTGGGAGAATGTCGCCACCCACTTTATATGGACTCTAATGCCTAACCAAGGACAGAAAAGTGAGAGGACTTCAGGGCTTTACAGGTGGTGAGGAGCAGACAGTGGCCACATCCTTCTTCCGAGGATTAAACGGGGAATGGTCTGTGCTTCCATGGCATACTGTCTTCGTTCCCTGGATTCTTCTCACTCCAGTACCTACTGCATTCATTTATCCACATCAACTTCTGGCTGTAGGGATTGGATACAGGACACTCAGTGGACAGGTCTATTTGGTGAAACGTCAGACAGTGCAGTGATAGGTGATAGATTCTAGATGCTGGTGATGATAGGGTGGGGTGAGGGAGGAAGCCCTGCATTAAAGATCGCCAGGGACCAGGCACCACTCTAGGTGCTTAACACACAGTAATGCTCATTCTCACACAGCCCTGCAGAATAGGTGCTGTTCTCCCCATTTACAAATGTGCAAACTGAGCCAGAGGGCCCCTAATTATCTTGTATAAGGTCCCAAAGCTAATGGGACTGAGCCAGGATGGAAGCCCAGCTCTTAGGCTCCAGAGCACATGATTGTATTTGCACACCACCAAGCTCACCAATTCCCCATCCAAATCTTCACCCACATCACTGAGTCATCGTCTTAAAATCCTACCAGATCTGGCCATGCCATGCCATTACTGAAAACCTTGCCTTACAGCTCTCAGAAAATAAACACCTGTCTTAGAAAGCTTGGGAGCTTCCCAGTGCAGAAAGCTCCTTCTGTTCTGAGCCTCCCTCTGTCATCTCCTGCTCTCCTGCTTCCAGCTGCATCAGTCCACACCATTTCCAGGGACACGGGCGATGTCACACCACTGTGCCTCAGCTCACACGAGGCTTGCTTTCTGGTGCGTTTTCCTCTCTCTGCGTTGACTTGTTGCCCAAATTTCAGCTGTCGGCATTCTCTTCCTTATTTTTACTCTGTCCATGCACCTTGTACTATAATTTCAAAACTAGTGTTGAAATTGGCATTCTTCTGGAATACATTTATTTAAAAAAAGGAAACCTCACATCACACACCACAACTGAAATACCAGAATCACCTGCACACATGAAGAGTAATGCTAAAAAATGATGACCACAAAGGAAACTTTTACTGAAGTTTGTCTACTCCCTTTGTTGGAAGGCTCTGAGCTTGAGACTGACTTTCTCTCTTAAAAGCAATAAGTTATTGAAGACAGAATTGTTTCTCACTGGAACTACCAATCAGAAGGACTGAAAGAAAGATGAAAAATTAATGGTCTCATAAGCACAATGTATTTTTTTTATAATTTATTTTAGTATCATTAATCTACAATTACATGTGCAATATTATGGTGATTAAACTACCCCCATCAACAGGTCCCGCCCCACCAACCCCATTACAGTCACTGTCCATCAGCGTAGTGAGATGCTATAGAATCACTACTTGTCTTCTCTGAGTGGTACAGCCCTCCCCGTGCCCCCCCAACATTACATCTGCTAATCGTAATGCCCCTTTTTCCCCCTTGTCCCTCCCTTCCCACCCATCCTCCCCAGTCCCTTTCTCTTTGGTAACTATTAGTCCGTTCTTGGGTTCTGTGAGTCTGCTGCTGTTTTGTTCCTTCAGTTTTTTTCTTCGTTCTTATACTCCACATATGAGTGAAATCATTTGATACTTGTCTTTTTCGGCTTGGCTTATTTCACTGAGCATAATACCCTCTAGCTCCATCCATGTTGTTGCAAATGGTAGGATTTGTTTTCTTCTTATGGCTGAATAATATTCCATTGTGTATATGTACCACATCTTCTTTATCCATTCATCTACTGATGGACACTTAGGTTGCTTCCATTTCTTGGCTATTGTAAATAGTGCTGCGATAAACATAGGGGTGCACCTGTCTTTTTCAAACTGGGCTGCTGCATTCTTAGGGTAAATTCCTAGGAGTGGAATTCCTGGGTCAAATGGTATTTCTATTTTGAGTTTTTTGAGGAACCTCCATACTGCTTTCCACAATGGTTGAACTAATTTCATTCCCACCAGCAGTGTAGGAGGGTTCCCTTTTCTCCACATCCTCGCCAACATTTGTTGTTGTTTGTGTTTTGGATGTTGGCCATCCTCACTGGTGTGAGGTGATATCTCATTGTGGTTTTAATCTGCATTTCTCTGATGATTAGCGATGTGGAGCATCTTTTCATGTGCCTGTTGGCCATCTGAATTTCTTCTTTGGAGAAGTGTCTATTCATGTCCTCTGCCCATTTCTTAATTGGATTATTTGCTTTCTGTTTGTTAAGGTGCATGAGTTCTTTATATATTTTGGATGTCAACCCCTTATCAGATATGTCATTTATGAATATATTCTCCCATACTGTAGGATGTCTTTTGTTCTACTGATGGTGTCCTTTGCTGTACAGAAGCTTTTCAGCTTGATATAGTCCCACTTGTTCATTTTTGCTTTTGTTTCCCTTGCCCGGGGAGATATGTTCATGAAGAAGTTGCTCATGTTTATGTCCAAGAGATTTTTGCCTATGTTTTTTTCTAAGAGTTTTATGGTTTCATGACTTACATTCAGGTCTTTGATCCATTTTGAGCTGACTTTTGTGTATGGGGTTAGACAGTAGTCCAGTTTCATTCTCTTACATGTAGCTGTCCAGTTTTGCCAACACCAGCTGCTGAAGAGGCTGTCATTTCCCCATTGTATATCCAAGGCTCCTTTATCAAATATTAATTGACTGTATATGTTTGAGTTAATGTTTGGATTTTCTGTTCTGTTCCACTGGTCTGTGGGCCTGTTTTTGTGCCAATACCAAATTGTCTTGATTACTGTGGCTTTGTAGTAGAGCTTGAAGTCAGGGAGCGTAATTCCCCCGTTTTATTCCTCCTTCTCAGGATTGCTTTGGCTATTCGGGGTATTTTGTGGTTCCATATGAATTTTAGAATTATTTGTTCTAGTTCATTGAAGAAAGCTGGTGCTATTTTGATAGGGATTGCGTTGAATCTGTAGATTGCTTTAGGTAGTATAGCCATTTTTACAATATTTATTCTTCCTAGCCAAGAGCATGGGATGCATTTCCATTTGTTAGTGTCCTCTTTAATTTCTCTTAAGAGTGTCTTGTAGTTTTCAGAGTATAGGTCTTTCACTTCCTTTGTTAGGTTGATTCCTAGGTATTTTATTCTTTTTGATGCAATTGTGAATGGAATTGTTTTTCTGATTTCTCTTTCTGTTAGTTCATCATTAGTGTATAGGAAAGCAACAGATTTCTGTGTGTTAATTTTGTATCCTGCAACTTGGCTGAATTCAGATATTAGTTGTAGTAGTTTTGGAGTGGAGTCTTTAGGGTTTTTAACGTACAATATCATGTCATCTGCAAACAGTGACAATTTGACTTCTTCTTTACCAATCTGGATGCCTTGTATGTCTTTGTTTTGTCTGATTGCTGTGGCTAGGACTTCCAGTACTATGTTGAATAACAGTGGAGAGAGTGGGCATCCCTGTCTTGTTCCCGATCTTAGATGAAAAGCTTTCAGCTTCTCACTGTTAAGTATGATGTTAGCTGTGGGTTTGTCACATATAGCCTTTATGATGTTGAGGTACTTGCCCTCTATATGCATTTTGTTGAGAGTTTTAATCATGAATGGATGCTGAATTTTGTCAAATGCTTTTTCAGCATCTATGGAGATGATCATGTGGTTTTTGTTCTTCTTTTTGTTGATGTGGTGGATGATGTTGATGGATTTTCGAATGTTGTACCATCCTTGCATCCCTGGGATGAATCCCACTTGATCATGGTGTATGATCCTCTTGATGTATTTTTGAATTCGGTTTACTAATATTTTGTTGAGTATTTTTGCATCTACGTTCATCAGGGATATTGGTCTGTAATTTCTTTTTTGGTGAGGTCTTTGCCTGGTTTTGGTATTAGAGTGATGCTGGCTTCATAGAATGAGTTTGGAAGTATTCCCTCCTCTTCTATTTTTTGGAAAACTTTAAGTAGAATGGGTGTTATTTCTTCTCTATATGTCTGGTAGAATTGAGAGGTGAATCCATCTGGTCCGGGGGTTTTGTTCTTGGGTAGTTTTTTGATTACCGATTCAATTTCGTCGCTGGTGATTGGTCTGTTTAGTTTTTCTGTTTCTTGTTTGGTCAGTTTTGGAAGGTTGTATTTTTCTAAGAAGTTGTCCATTTCTTCTAGGTTTTCCAGCTTGTTATCATATAGATTCTCATAATATTCTCTTATTATTCTTTGTATTTCTGTGGGGTCTGTTTTTATTTTTCCTTTCTCATTTCTGATTATGTGTGTAGATTCTCTTTTTGTCTTAATGAGTCTGGCTAGGGGTTTATCTATTTTGTTTATTTTTTCAAAGAACCACCTTTTGGTTTCATTGATTTTTTCTTTTGTTTTATTCTTCTCAATTTTATTTATTTCTTCTCTGATCCTTCTGGTGACTTTGGGTCTCATTTGTTCTTCTTTTTCTAATTTCAGTAATTGTGTCTTTAGACTACTCATTTGGGAATGTTCTTCCTTCTTTAAATAGGCCTGGATTGCAATATACTTTCCTCTTAGAACTGCCTTTGCTGCGTCCCACAGAAGTTGTAGCTTTGTGTTGTTGTTGTTATTAGTTTCCATATATTCTTTGATTTCTGTTTTGATTTGGTCGTTAACCCATTGATTAATTAGGAGAACGTTGTTGAGTCTCCATGTATTTGTGAACCTTTTTGATTTCTTTCTAAAATTTATTTCTAGTTTTATACCTTTGTGATCTGAGAAGTTGGTTGGTAGAATTTCAGTCTTTTTGAATTTACTGAAGTTCTTTTTGTGGCTTAGTATGTGGTCTAGTCTGGAAAATGTTCCATGTGCACTTGGGCAGAATGTGTATCCTGTTGCTTTTGGGTGTAGAGTTCTGTAGATGTCTGTTAGGTCCATCTGTTCTAGTGTGTTGTTCAGTGTCTCTGCGTCTTTACTTATTTTCTGTCTGGTTGATCTGTCCTTTGGAGTGAGTGGTGTGTTGAAGTCACCTTAAGTGAATGCATTGCTGTCTATATCCTCCTTTAATTCTGTTAGTATTTGTTTCACATATGCTGGTGCTGCTGTGTTGGGTGCATATATATTTATAATGGTTATATCTTCTTGTTGGGCTAACCCCTTTTTCATTATGTAATGTCCTTCTTTATCTCTTGCTACTTTCTTCGTTTTGAAGTCTATTTTGTCTGATGCAAGTACTGCAACACCTGCTTTTTTCTCTTTGTTGTTTGCATGAAATATCTTTTTCCATCCCTTCACTTTTAGTCTGCGTATATCTTTGGATTTGAGGTGAGTTTCTTGTAGGCAGCATATAGATGGGTCTTGCTTTTTTATCCATTCTGTTACTCTGTGTCTTTTGCTTGGTGCATTCAGTCCGTTTACATTTAGAGTTATAATCGATAGATATGTACTTATTGCCATTGCTGGCTTTAGATTCATGGTTACCAAAGGTTCAAGGGTTGCTTCTTTACTATCTAACAATCTAACTTAACTTTCTTGTTAAGTTATTGTAAACACAGTCTGATGTTTCTTTATTTCTCTCCCTTCTTATTCTTCCTTCTCCTTTATATACTAGGTATTTTATTCTTTGCCTTTAGTTAGTATTTGTATGGTCTGCTTTCTTTGCTATGATTTTATTTTTTCTGGTGACATCTTTTTAGCCTTAGGAGTGCTTCCCTCTAGAGCAGTTCTTTTAAGATGTCCTGTAGAGGTGGTTTATGGGAGGCAAGTTCTCTCAGTTTTTGCTTGTCTGGAAATTGTTTAATCCCTCCGTCATATTTAAATGATAATCGTGCTGGATACAATATTCTTGGTTCGAGGCCCTTCTGTTTCATTACATTAAATATATCATGCCATTCTCTTCTGGCCTGTAGGGTTTCTGTTGAGAAGTCTGATGATAGTCTGATGGGTTTTCCTTTGTAGGTGATCTTTTTTCTCTCCTTAGCTGCCTTTAATACTCTGTCCTTATCTTTGATCTTTGCCATTTTAATTATTATGTGTCTTGGTGTTGTCTTCCTTGGGTCCCTTGTGTTGGGAGATCTGTGGGCTTCTGTGGACTGCGAAACTATTTCCTTCCCTAGCATGGGGAAGTTTTCAGCAATTATTTCCTCAAAGACACTTTCTATCCCCTTTTCTCTCTCTTCTTCCTCTGGTACTCCTATCATGCGAATATTGTTCCATTTTGATTGGTCACACAGTTCTCTTAATATTCTTTCATTCCTAGAGATTCTTTTATCTCTCTCTGCCTCAGCTTGTCTGTATTCCTGTTCTCTGATTTCTGTTGCATTAACAGTCTCTTGCATCTCGTCCAGTCTGCTGCTAAGCCTGTCGATGGCTTGTCTCATTTCTGCATTGTCTTTCCTGAATTCCCTCACTTCCTCCCTCAGCTCTTGGATATTTCTCTGTAGATCCATCAGCATGGTTATGACTTTTATTCTGAGTTCTTTTTCAGGAAGATTATGCATTTCCATCCCTTCAGGCTCCCTCTCTGGTGTTGTCTGGGTGAGCTTTGTCTGTACCATAATCCTCTGTCTTTTCATGGCGATAGAAGTGTTCTCTGGCAGGTGCCATGTATGTCGGCTGGGCTCTTTAAGACTTAAAAAAAAAAAACGAAAAGAAAACAAAAAAAGGAAGAGAAAGAAAAGAGAAAAAAAGAAGGAAGAGAAAGAAAAGAGAAAAAAAAGGGGGCGGGGAAAGCCCACCGGGAGTAGATTCTGTCTGGATGCTGTAGGTGGCACTGTTGCTACAGTATTCCGTGGCCGCGGCTGTGCCGTTCTGCTGGACCGTTTGCAGCTCTGGCCGGGGTGTTCCAAATGGGAGGCTATTGTTCTCCATGCAAAGTTTCAGTGCAGCTACTTTTTCCCAGTCGCCAGGCAAGGGGTCCGAAATTCATCAGGACTCCCAGCCCGCTGGGCTGAATGTGCTGGGACGATCGTAAGACTGCTGAAAAAAGCGTGGGCTTTTCTTTTTCCCGGGAGCCGGCTGCACGGACCCGGGCGCGTTCCCAGCTCAAAACCTGCACCTTCTCCTCTCCAATCTCCCCTATACCACGCGATGTGTATGAGCGCTCCCGGCGCAGATCACCAGGGCAGGTTATTTCGCGGGGTGTACTTCTACTCCCTCCCAGCTCTGAATCTTCTCCTCTCACTGGTGTGCTGGGGTGGGGGAGTGCTCGGGTCCCGCCGGGACGTGGCTCCATATCTTACCCACCTCGTGGGGTGCCGAGTCATCTCAGGTGCAGATGCAGGCTGTGCGTTGTCCTGTGTATTCTGGTCTCTCTTTTAGGAATAGTTGTATTTGCTGTATTTTCATAGATATATATGGATTTGGGAGATTTCCATCGCCCTGCTCACGCCACCATCTCCCGGAACTCTAGCACAATGTATTTTTAACACAGGATCTGTGGACAGCTTAGCATCATGCCATGCATGGCCAGTATGCACCTCTTAACTTAACCTGATACCACATTAAATGAGACAAGACTCTCAGTCTCTAAATTAAACTAAATCTGGTCTGGCCACAGACTTTAATTTTTTTCCATCATGCATGTGGGAAAAGAGGAATCTTATAAAGACAGAGCAGCTTCACCAGTCACATGTCAGAACACAGAGCTGTCAATCACAGCATTATCACCTGGGCATAAAGTCATCTGAAGGCGGCCGAGAGTGAGCATAGGTTTCCTGTGAATGTTACTTCTCTAGTTCCAGGGACATGTCTCTACACTCTACAGTTTTCCAGGGTCCATTTCTTCAAGTTCCACTTTCAAGGTATGATTTATATTAACAAGGAACTGAAGAAATTCATAACAGTTGTGAATAGTCCCACAACTCTTCATGCTGTTTAAAAGGCCCTCGTTTTATATTCTTGTAAACATCCTCAATACCATCTCAAATCATATTTTCTGAGAAAGGTTTAATCTTCTCTCGTTCATTAGCTGATGGAGAAGGGGCCATGGTCGTCCCTCATTTAAAGTCCTTATGTTCACTATAAACATGTGCTACTTTTTTTTTTAAGGCCAGGTCCTGGAATGTCATTATGTGGCTTTAAATATGAAGAAGCAACTGGACCAAAGGGCCTAATTTTATTGTCATAAACGGAAGGAATGAATAAAATTTAACACAAAAGAGAAACATTTCCCAAGAGGCTGTGAGCACTTTATGACTATGGCCCTGCATGTATGGGATGTGCCCTGTCGGGCACCATCAGGGGTGGTGGTTGGGATCATCAGCTCATCCTTCAAGATTAGGGATGCTCTCAAACACACCTGCAGTTCTCCCAGGTTCCATGGGGCTCTTTGGCTAGTCTTTGAATCACTTGACAGTTTCACAAAGGATGATATAAAACTATATCACTTACCGTTCACAAACTACGCTGAAACTCTGGCTACATGGTAAAGTAGGTCTCCTATCTATTCAAACAAGCAGCTTCTAACTTCCAGCTCTCCCGACGCATGTGAGGAATAGGTCATTTAAGGTCCTTAAGACACAGTAGGACCCCATGGCCTTCATGAAATGTATGCTTAAAAATACTGGAATATGAATTTTCTTCTGTGTATCAGATCCTTTCTCCCACATGGTTTTGCTTCAGGAATTCATTCCCCATGTTCCCTGTGCCCTGCTCTCAGCAGCCGCCTCTGACCGTTCAGCTCTCGTTCCGTTGCTCCTGCTGTCACTCTGGAGCCGATGGCATCTGTGGAGCTTGCACGTGCATGACCCTGTCCGCAGGGGTGACTCCTAGTCTACTGTCGATAGCTGTGCCCTGGCTGGCCTGTTGGGGACCACTTGGAAGTCTCTGTATTAAGACAGTCTTTGTGTCCATGCCGCACTGTGCCCTGTGAGCCACTCAGGGCTGCTGCTTGCAGAAGGCCCTGGCTGTGGAGGGTGAGAAGCAGGGTGCCCCGACTGTTCCTATGTCTGGAATGCTCACAGGCCTTGTGTGCACAGAGCAAGGACTCATTCCATTGAGGAAGGGACCTAGAAAAGCCACGACCTTGTGTGTGCAGGAAGGGCCGCCCAGGACCGGTGGGCTGGACTTGTTTAAGCTGTTTTTATTATCTGCTTAATGAAAGAAATGGGAAATGGGGGCTGGGAGAAGAGGGGCCAGTAACTCTGTTGTGCACCAGCTTCACAGGATTAACCCTGCGTCTCCGTTTCCAGGGAACAGCGCAGACCTCCGGCTGGTGAAGACTTTCATCGAGCTGGGGCTCCCAGGAGGAAAGCTGGACTTCCTTATGTCTGAGAAGAATCAGGTATGCCAGCAGGACACCGGAGTGCAAGGTGTCTTACGCGAGCACGTCTTATGCAAGCCCCCTAGAGTCCTCGTGGTAGTGTGAGGACACAGACAGATCAGGGCCTTTCAAAGAACACTGGCTAGGCCCTGGGGCAGTCTGGGGAGGAAGGGCTCGGCTTCCTTGGGAAGGCAGAGGGAGTGAGCAGTGGGACCCCGGGTGCCAAGGGATGCGGGCTTTGACCCACAGGGCACCGGGGTGGGGGGCAGCTTGGAGCACATATGATTTGGGTATCCGTGGGTCTGTACAGGGTAGGGGACTGTCGCTGCCATCTGTGTGACCAGTGGAGTATGAGCCCTTTAGAGTTCCAGACCAACTGCGGGGCTTTGCCATTCCAAGAAGGCAGAGTCTGGAGCCTGAATGAGGTGTCAGAGTGGCTGAGAATTTAGAGATCCCATGGCCCCGAGGCAGGTGGAGTTTGTTGTGTCTCACCCCATGAGACTTGATGGGTGAGTGCTGAGTATTCCTGGGAGACACAGAGCCGTTTATAACTTAGGGCCCCCGTGGCCGTTGGGAAAGGGGGCTGTGCAGAGAGGGATGAACAGGCAGTCCAGGAGGAGCAGGCCCGCTCCTCGGCTGTCAGCGCCCGGTGCTGCTGACTTTCCTTTGGCACCTGCTGCACAGAAAGCCCTGGGCTGTGCGGTGTGAAGAGGTGTACGCATGAGAAAGAGGACAGGGCATCATGCCGGGCATCTACTGCTCGCCACTCTATGACTGTCTCCTCATTTCATCTTCGCACCTGTTCTGTTAAGTTGATGCCGTGGTCTCCCTGGAGGGTAGAGAGCGGAGGCTGTGACGGTTACCCAGGCTCCATAGTCAGTCGGACCCAGAGAGGAAGATGGTGCGCAGGTGCACGCAGTGGCAGCGCGCGCCCACCACGACCCCTGTCCTGGCGGGGGAGCGTCAGATGCCGGGACGCGCGGAGGAGAGAGCACCAAAGTACATGGCTGGCGCTTGCTGACTTTGTGTCTGTCACCCTCACCAGCTAGGGTTCCTTTGCAGGGAACGTGGGTGGTGTTAGCAAGGGAAATCTGCTCAGGAAGCCAGCCTTCTGGGGACGAGTGTCCAGCCACTCTAGATGCAGCCCCACAGATCCCACAGCGACTGAGGAGCTGGGTCTATACAAAGTAGCCAAATGGGGGTGGGGTCACTCAGGGATGATTATGTTCCGCCACAGGGTTTCACTGCTTCCTGAAATTGTGAACCTCATAGACACATAGATTTTGCAGGATGTCCTTTAAAAGCACCCCGGTAGGGGAGTTCCTGATACCCCTTGTTAAACCTGCTGTGACTTCTAGAGCCTTTCTCATCCTAGCTGACTCAGGATTACTACCATTTATTTAACAACTCACATTGACTTAATACTACACAGGTGAAGAAATGGACTCTGAAAGGCTAGAGGGTAATGACCACAGAGTCACCTGTCTTAGGTGGTTGGCTAATATTTCATCTGATCTTTAAATGGACACTAAGGAATCAGCGACATTGTCACCCTTCAAGAATTAGGAGGACACTTAGGGTCAGACTGGGGAGGAACAGCCCCTGTGAGCCGGAGAGCTGGCCCCCACACATGCGTCTTACACCAAGCCCAAGACTTTGCAGGGCAAGTCCACCTACGGGAAACTCTCTTTCATGCTGGCCCCAAATCCCCATCCTATGGCTCCCATCTATGGTTCCCAAAGTTCATTTTCAAAGTTATACATATAAACCAGTTTAGTTTGTCTCCCCCACATCTGGCCTCTCAGATGTTCAAAGACACACGTAACATTCTCCCCTTCTATGCTCCTGGATCCTCTGCCCATCCTTACTAAGGCACAGATGGCTTTGGGACCCTTCTCTGGGCAGGGCCTGGAAGGGCAGTCTAAAGGCTTTGCTGGGAAAAGGCAGGCCTTTGGAGTCAGGGGGCTCGGGTATGAGTTCTGGCTCATGCACAGCCTCACCTCTGACCTGTTCCCTCTTCTGTGAAGTGGGGCCGGCAGGGCCAGTGGGTGTTTGTGAATACGTGGCACACAATGGGGCAGGAGGCACTGCGGGCACACTACCTCCCTCCATCTTTCTATTTCTCTCTTTACTGTTCAGTCGCCCTCCTAACCGAGGATTCTTCCACGTCCTTGACTTTCTCCATCACAGCCCCAATCCATGGGCCCCTTTTCTTGAGGCTGAGTCCCTATCCATACCCCTGACATCAGGCTTAGGACCCTGCCAGAACGTGCCATGATGTTTAATGGAAGAAAAGCCAATACCCTTCTCCTCTCTGTCTCCAGATGGACACGTTTGCAGATTTCGATACCATGACAGACCGGCTCTTGGATGAAATCATCCAGCACATTCAGCTGTACAACCTCTCCATCTCCCGAATTAGGTAAAAGGCAACCACAGGTAGTTAATGCTGTGGGGAGACGGGCAACTCTTTGAATGTTTTCTGTATGCAAGTTGAGCATGCTGCCTTCTGTATACCACTGGGATGGGCTAGCTTGGGACTTTCCTTGGGGTAGGTTACTTTCAGAACAGAAGCATGTGCTGGAGCTGCCCCCCACACCCCTATTTGGTATAGTGCATGGGGAGGAGAGTAGACATTCTGTAGCTCAGCAGAGAATTAGACTCACTCAAAAGTTCCTAGGTTTGTAATCTCTTCTAACTCACAAATTTTTTTTATAATTTATTTTGGTATCATTAATCTATAATTACATGTGTAATATTATGGTTATTAAACTACCCCTTCATCAGGTCCCCCCCACCAACCCCATTACAGTCACTGTCCATCAGCGTAGTGAGATGCTATAGAATCACTGCTTGTCTTCTCTGGGTTGTACAGCCCTCTCCGTGCCCCCCCAACTCACAAATTTGAATCCCAGTTTTACCACGTAACCTTGTGCAAGCTTCCTAATTCTCTGAGCCTGTTCCCCTGTCTGTCCCGTAGGACTACATTGAGGTCATGTGTCCATGCACATTTTGTCCTTCCACCATAACAGATGATTTGGTTTAAATGATTAAATGATTGAGGTGATAGTAAATAGCTTGCACTTTTTGTACACTTGCAGCATGTGGACGCAGTGGTGACCCCTCAACACACATGACCCCATGTGGGCCTTTGAGATCAAAAACCACTTATTTATTTCACAAAAGAGGATTCTGAGGCCTATGAAGATTAGGTACAAATGGAAGGGCCATGCAACTGTGTACACAAATACTCATTTCCTTTCTTTGCTGTGTGCTGACCATTAGAAGAAGTAGAGGGGCAAACCTCTCATTTAATAGGGTTTTGATACATAACTCTTTGAAAATAAGGATGCACTGGATCCAAAGACCTGTGAGTGGCAGTCCAGCTGGAACAGAGCAGGTACGGCTGTCAGACAGTGTGGACTGGAACAGGGGACTCCCCATGTTTATGAGGGTGCTGAGTGACGAATGAAAGTGGACAGACAGTCAGAAGGCAGGGCATGAATGGCCTCAGAAGACAGGCTGAGGAGTTGTGGTTTTTATCCTGTGAGTGTCTAGGACGGTTCGGTGATCACATACATATTTCAGAAGGGAACCCCAGGTGGCCGGAGAGGAGACAGGGGCGGAAGCTGCTCTAATAATGCAAAACTAGCAAGAGGCCCAGCTTGTCCTCTGACCGCAGTGGGCACAGAGGCTTCCATTCGCCAGGATCCCGTGGCAGGCTTAGCATGGCTGGAGCTGGGAACCGTGCTGAGGAAGGGTCAGAGCCTCCGTTCTGCTGGCCAGGCCCCTGGAGACAGTGGGAGGCAGAGGGCGGCTGACCCAAGGGCCCCGTGCAGCTGTCCCAGGGCTGGCGTCCTGCTGTCACACCCACCTGCACTGTTTCTGTCTCCAAACAGCTTCATTGGCCATTCTCTGGGCAACATTATCATCCGCTCGGTTCTGACACGGCCCCGCTTCCGGTATTACCTCAGCAAGCTGCACACGTTCCTGTCGCTGTCTGGGCCTCACCTCGGGACCCTGTACAACAACAGTGCCCTGGTCAGTACAGGTGAGGCCCTCCGAGCTCGGCACCCCTCCCGGTTCACCCGGGGTGGAGCGGGCATGAAGGCGGAGGCCGACGCTCTCCGTGGACTCTTGTGACTGGTGGCTTTGGAGCCTTTGCAAGCCCCGGAGGGTGGAAGGAGATGGGCTTAGTTAGGACGGTGCCCTTCCGCTGTGAGCCGAGTGAGGCTGGACCAGGTCTCAGCCATCATCTCTTCTGTGAGCTGAAGGTGATGCCCTGGGGCTCTAGGGAAGACAAGACGGAGGAGGCGTGCAGCGGGCAGAGAGAGCACGGGGGTCCATTCGGGCTGCTGTGATGAGTTACCACACAGCGGGGGGCTTATAAGCAACAGCTGTCTATTTCTCACCGTTCTGGAGGCTGTCGCTGCCAAGACTCAATATAGTTACACTGATCTGGGCCAAGGTGAAGGCGCCGGCAGAGTGGGTGTCTTGAACGCCCACTTCTGGATCCACAGAAGGCCATCTTCTTGCTGCGTCCTCACGGGGTGGAAGGGACGAGGTTGCTCTCTCGAGCCTCTGTTGTAAGGGCGCAAATCCCACATGTGAAGGCTCTGCCCTCATGCCCTAATTACCTCCAAAGACCCCAACTCCAAATACCGTCACCCTGGGGCTTAGTTTTCAACATATTCACTTCAACATATGAATTCTGGGGGGACAGAAACATTCAGTCTACGGCAATGGGTGTTGATCCATGTCAGTTCCAAGACACCTGTGGTTAAGTTCGAGGGAAGACTGGCCAAGACACCTTACCTCTGTGCTACTTAGTTACCTTATTTTTAAAATGGAGCTAAGCATGATGGTGTGTGTCTGTATGGATACATTTATGATATCTATGTGTATGCATGTCTGTAATATGTGTACGTGTATAAACGTACATTTTGTATATATATGTGTGTGGGTGTGTATGTGCATGTGTGTATCAGAATCATTGGGCATTAAACAGGAGAAGGAAAAAAAGAAGCTGACAACCTTGTTCTGCAGGGCAACTGTAGCCAAATTCTCTACTTCTCGCTGGAATGTAACAACACAGCCCCCAGCTTTGAGGCCTCACAATTTCATCAACCTTGTAGGGGAGGAACTCTCCATCACAGAGGGTAGAGCAGCAGGGCTCAGTGACTCCTGGAAGATGAGCAGACTTTCCAAGACAGTGAATGACGGTAGGACAAGATTTCTGTGCAGAAGATACAGTCTGTGAAATAGCCTAGCAGGGTAACATCAGCAAACTGCAAGTGATTCTTCATGGCAGGAATATAGGATGACCTGGAGGCACGGGGGTGACAGTGGGGCTATGGGCAAGAGCCTGGTGGTGGAGGGCCTGGGAGGGCGTACGGGATTGGACCAAGCCTGTGGGCCGTATGGCCGCTAGAGGTAGGGTGGTTACTGTAGAAGTGGTGTCACTGGGGGGATGGCAGCCCAAGGAGGTCATTGGCTCTTGTGTAATAATAAGTGGTTTATTCAGTTGCGTTCTCCCGAAGACTTCAGTAATCCCCGATCGCCCCCATCCATTACATAGCATCTAGGGCTCCCTTCTCCCTGCCCATCTTCCAGCCCTCTGCCTCTGTGCCCTGAACCTGCCCTGCGCTCGGGGAAAACTAGGCTGCTTGCTTTCCTTACATGAAGTGGCTTGGATTTGTTTGTTTGTTTTTATGTTATTTTAAGGGCCCTATTTGTGAATGTGAGTTATTTGACACATTCATATATAACAAATGGAAGTCTTTTCATCTGCCACTCTGTGAACCTTCCTCACAAACCAGGAAAGGCTGAAACAGAAACAAATAATTTGAACCCCATTTCATTTTTCCCATAATTATAAACTAATCTTGAGGCATTACAAAAGGTTAAAGAGACATTACCACTATCTTCCAATCTAGCATATCTAGAGTAAATCTGTATAGTTCATGCTATGTATCTTTGCATGCATACACATTTACACAGCAGTAATCAGTATACATATATATGTTGTATCTTATGTATTTCCTGGTATTTTTGTCATATTCATACTTTTATTGTTTCTGTGATGTAAAACTCATGCTCATCAGTGTTAGTGTTAGCATGGCCATAAATCAGTGGATGGACCCTGAAATGAAAGCTTTTTCTGTACCCTAAATGGGTCTGTAGGGAGCACCCACATATATATTTTTATATTTAGGATTGTTTCCTTAGGCTAGATTTATAGAGGCAACTGGACGGATGAAATGGTCTGGGTAGTTTCATGACTCCTGAAGCCCGTTGCCATGTCATTTTGCAGGATAATTTTTATATCCCTGCTGCCAGCACATAAGAAGAATTTCCCTTTAACTTCTGAAGTATTTGCTAAAATGCCTGCTACCCTCTCATTTTTAAAGTAACTAAAAATCACAGTTTAATGTTAATTTCTCCCCAATGCTGATTTGCTTTATTTTACATTGTAGGGTTTTGTTTTGTTTTTGTCTTTCTAGGCTTGTGGCTCATGCAGAAATTAAAGAAATCAGGGTCCCTTTTGCAGCTGACCTTCAGGGACAATGCTGACCTGCGCAAATGTTTCCTGTACCAACTAAGCCAAAAAACAGGTGAGTGGCTTCCTGGAGCACCAAACCCAGGTCACCAGAGGGAGCTGGACCTCCAACCCCTAGAACCAGATAGCTGCACAGCGACGTCGATTCGCTGTAGAATGTGTAGTCAGGAGGGGCAGCACGCATGGCCTCTCAACCTCGGTAGGGGGCCAGCAGCCCCCCCCACGAGCTCAGCTCCTCCTGAGAAAGGTGTCACTCATGGAGCCAAGGTGGGTATGAGGTCATCTAGACACACAGAGGCTGTAGTGTCTACTTTGCACCAACCCTCACATCCTAATCACATGGGCCTGTGTGCCAGCTCACAGCTGCATCACCCAGGCGCTGATCCGCCCAGAAATAGAACAGATATACCTTCCCCTTTATGTTGACAGAGCAGAGAACACAGCCTTTACCTTCCCTCTAAGATACAAAAGCTGCAGAAGAGTAGAAAACTCTTTTCTCAACCTCTCAGACCCAAAGGTCCTTACATAATGACACAAGCAGGGTGTCCAGAATCTTCTCTCTTTCCCTTTCTCTGGGGCAAGTGTATAAACTGTGTGCAAACCAGAGGATGCAGGTTGAAACTACCTGGGTACAAGGCCTGCCCCTCCCCGCTGCCTTGTTGCAGGTCTGCAGTATTTTAAAAACGTCGTGCTGGTCGCTTCACCCCAAGACCGCTATGTGCCATTTCATTCAGCCAGGATCGAAATGTGTAAAACTGCCCTCAAAGACAGACACACAGGTAAGCTGCATTTAATTTTTTAAGTGAATTACTTGTTGAAAAAGCAGAAGTAAATTTATGAAATTAACTATAAGGAGATCTGAGATGTTCTGCCCAGGAATGGGAACCCAACACACACCCAGTGTTCTTTGTTCGTTCTGGTCTCCTTTGCTAACGTCTCCATGGACCTCCTATCCTCGCAGGGCCCGTTTACGCAGAAATGATCAACAACCTTCTCCGCCCGCTGGTGGAAGCCAAGGACTGCACTTTAATCCGACACAACGTGTTCCACGCCTTGCCCAACACTGCCAACACCCTGATTGGCCGAGCTGCTCACATCGCTGTGCTGGACTCGGAACTCTTCCTGGAGAAGTTCTTCTTGGTGGCAGGACTCAACTACTTCAAGTAGTGGCTTTGAGGGAGCTCGCTGGAAAGGTCTAGGGTTGATGAGACTTTAGCTGAGACATCCTTTTGTGGACCTCTGCCATTCCAGGTGGGGCTCGGAGAGGAAGGCGCTGAGGGCTGGAGTGGGGGCACTAGACGTCCAAGGTGCCTTCATGTCAGAGATTTGGAGAAGCTCAACCAGTGGTGTAGAAAGCAACAGACTGCCTGAACCTGTGTGGCCACTGGAGTCTCATTCAAGATGCTTGCTGGGAAAAACACATGAGAAAAAGAAACAGAATGCTTGGAGTTGATGAGCCCACCTTTTTAACCACCACGGGCTCACAGAGAGAAGGCTCCAAGTTAACTAGATTTGTCCAGTATGTTACTAGCTCGTAGCTTTATCAGTTTTGATTAACTTAAGTGCACACAAGCATTTCAGAACTCAGGTTAACCTCTGTGCAGAAGCGGAACATATTTGTGTAAATCTAACCTTAACAGATTAAAATGTGCCACTTGGTCAAGACAATGTGATGCCCACACTCTCATCCTCCCCTCATGTTTTCTCAACAAGAGGCAAAGGAAGCTTGATAAAGCCCAGCTGTATTTCCTAGCAACCGTGGGTGGGTGGGTTAAGGTATGGAGGGATAAAGGCGGTGCTGTTGGCAAAAAGGCATGTTCATTGCCACCTGAAGTAACTAGAGGGAGCAGTTGCCCACCTACTTCTTCAGACATTGTCTCCACACACATTATTTTTGTGACTGCTTAAATCTCTGTCTTTAATGGGGAAGATTGGTTTAGACTCAGCCTAGTGGAAAGGGGCACTGAGATTAACGCAGACACGCGTGACGCTCCTGCTGACGGACTTGCAAAGACATGCTGTGGTAGCATGTCTACTATGTGCAACTGCAAAAAACCAAAACCATTAATATGGCCAGCTGCTTCTCCTTTCCAAGAAAGGAGAAAGACATCTAAACGGAGGGGTGCTGGATTACAAACCTCAGGGGAGCTCTAAGAAGGGTGCTGGTTATTTTTCAATAGGAATGTCTTCTTGCCTTAGGAAAACAAAGGGCTAGGAAAGGTTACCATTGATAAAAACAGTAGAGAACAGGATCAGCAGTGAGATCAGAGGAAGACAGTATTCGGATGGAGGACCCAACTTAAATTGTTATGGGTAATCGACATAAGGGGAGTTTTGAAAGTCACCAGGATGCTTAATATGGTCCCAAAGACTGAGTGTTCTCTGTGGGCTCCAGGAAGCCTAGAGAATGGTTTAAATCCTGATTTACTGAAGGAATGCATGAACCAGGACAGTAGGGATGGTTGACGGGATACGCTTCTGGAGGCAAAAGCTCCTGCTTCTGCAAAATTCCCTTCAGAAGTGTGGAGATTCACCCGGGACCAGATTCCTGGACCCAGCATCTGGACCAAGACCTTAGGTCACCGATCCCATGGTCAAAACAAACCAACAAAAACCCACCAATAAATCTTAGCTTATCTGAGAATTTTAGTTCCTCATGTATTAGCAACGCACGTGACTGCAAAGCAAATGCAGACCATGAGAAACAAGTCCCAGCAGGCAGCTTTGCAGCGCGTAGACTCGTGGATCTCTTAAGATAGAAGAAGTGTGTGCTGGATGGAGTGTGTGCAAAGGCAGCCTTCAGCACACAACTTTAAGGTTTCTCAGCAGGTCTTCTTTGAACTTCCACTGTGTCCTAGTCTTAACCTGTCCAGGAGCATTAAGTCCTCTGCTGGCTTCCCCCCGGGTATGTTTCCGAGTTCCCGATGGGCATAGACTCTGGTTATTGGTGAACTGGGCAGATGGCTGTGTAACCCAGGGGGAATCTGGTTCCTGTGATGTGGCCTGGGATGGTTCCTGCTGGACCAGGGCCCATGCTCAGTGCAGGATCACACGTTTGTAATACTTCTTCTTTTTGGCCCAGTGAGGAGCCCTGCCTCTCTGAGGAGAGCAGTTCATTGTGTGTTTCGAGTTCCCATCAGCAAAGTGTGTCCTTCCTGGTCACTCGAAAGACCGTATAGCCAGCGGTTATGGAGCCAGGGTGAATCTGCTGATCATTGTCTTTTTCAATAACCAGATGCCATTTTTAACTTCAATATGCTGTCTGGACATAGTGAGAACTAATGGCAATAAACGTCCAGCTGCACGTTGCACCCCTTTTTTATAGGGGTGCTTTGCTGTCTTTGTAAACCCTCTCTGGCCTCTGAGCATCTATTATAATTGTGTAGAAGGTACATCTCTATTGTAAATAAGAGTGTCAGGTGTTCTGTGTTATGCCTCATTTGAAAAGGCTTTTTTATGTCTCTTTCTATTAAAGTACAGATATCTAATATATATACACATAAATATATATATAATGTAAAACAGGGACATTCTATTGTTGATTATAAAAATTATAAATAACATGCCTGCCAAGAATGGTCTAGTATGTCTTCATTCTCAGAATAATTCTTTTTTTTATGATTTGTTAAGTTTCTCAGAACTAGTTAGAAATAAAAATGACCAATATTGAGATTAGTTGGCAATTGTTGTTGATAGGCCAAATATATCTGGAGAAGCAGCTATGAATCTAAAGGCACTGTGGGGCCAAATAAATACCTCAGTGGCAGGTTGGAAGCAGCTGGAGTGCTGTAAAGATGGGGAGAGAGCAGTCTCCTGTTAGTTTCTAGAATCCACACATATTTACTGGCCAACATCCCCCTGTGCCAGGTGGGAGCACAGAGTTAAAACGTGCAATCCCTGCCCTCAAAGAGCACAAGGAAGCTCTAGGGGTGCTGTTACGATGTGATGTAAAGAGGGCTTTGATAAGCCAGGGGCAGGTGCAGGGCCACCCTAGAGTTCCAGCCTTCATTGCCTGGAGGCTGAGAAGGGAATGTTAGCTTTGCACAGCCTGCCACCACCCAGTGTGCTTGTTCATTGGTTCGTTCATTCATTCATTCAACAAGTAAGTGTGGAGGGCCTCGTGTGTGCCAGGGATCACTGGTAAGATTCAGTCGCTCACAGCCCAGCAAGGAAGATAGCCAGTAAGTGGGAAGTTCAAGTAGGTACCATGGCAGTGGTAGGATCTCCTGGGTGCTCAGAGGAGGGATGGGTGGCTTGCACTGGACGTGTGGGGCAGCACGTGGTCAGGGCAGTCAGAAAAGGCCTTGTGGAAGATGGTGTCTAAGCCCGGATGCAAAGGCTGAGGGAGGTTGGCCAGGTGGAGGGCCAGGGTCCTCCAGTGCACTGGAAGGCAGACAGAGACCACAGTTGGGGGTAAGTGAGAAAAATAGGAGGGGCGAGAAGTTAGCCAACAGGTTGGGTTTTCTCTTCATTTCAGAAGGAAATTTCCACCGTTAACACTAGTAGGAAAATTTCCACTCACAAGGGCCTCCAGGATTGGTGGATAGGACTGGTCTGGCCCTCCTGTCCTGTAAGAAGCCCAGGGCCATAGAGCTTCACCATCACCCACTCCTGAAATTTCCTTCTGGGGAGCAGGGTAGGCATGGCTTCGGGGCTTTCCCAGAGCATTGCATAAATGGCCAAGCAGAGGGGACAGAGGTTCGGTTAGAATTGTTATTGTTAACTATTTCTTCTTTTTATTTTTTCTGCATGGAAGCAATCAAGTGCAATTTCTGTATTGGTATTTGGGGTTAACACACTAACTCCTCTTGGATCAATGTCACTTTTACACAGGAAAGGAATTTATTTAATCCTCAGTTTATAGCCTCGTGAGGTTGAGGTGACTTGCTCCAGACTACAGGCCTTCACTGAGTACAGATATGTCCTGACGGCCTGTCTTGAGCCCAGTACTCGTTCTTGAGCAAAAACACACAACACAAAGCAGCCTGTCCTGATGGAGTGAAATGGAAGGGGAGTGTGGCAATTAGACAACCACGGGGATGGTGAGTGTGGGAAAGGCCAGGTTCAGAAAAAGCCATGAGAGGCACCTCCCCGATGTGGGAGAGAGCGAATTAGTAATAGCAGCGTGCGACCCAGGCTTTTCTGTGAAGAATAAACACACTGAAAAGTGCCAGGACCCACCAAAGTATTCAACTGTAAGATGCTCACAGGTCTCCCAAGACCTGGCTATCGAACTGAAAGGCTGCCCTTAGGTAGTTGCAAGCCCCCCAAACACCTGCCACTTTTCTTTTGCAGAGCTTTGCTTTGCTGTCACAGAGTCTACTTCTGAGCATGAGCAATGACCAAGGCTGCCATGGACAGTTGCCCAGGTTGTGTAAATCACCATGGCAACGAACACATAGAAGAAGGGTTGTGCTTTCTCGCAAGGTATCCATCCAGTCCCCTTAGGAAGGATGTCTGTTGTTCTTTAACAGATAGAGCCAAAGCACCATGTCCTAACATCCGGATTGGTTTGGTTTCTTCCCTATTGTTTCGTTCACTTACTCTTCCCATGTTTTATTGAGTATCTATTCTGTGCTGGGTACTGTACTGGACTATGAAAATATTAACGTAAATCATATACTCGTAAATACCAAAAGGATCTAAACACTAATAATACTTAGTGTTTTATTTTCAACTGTTAGTTTTTAAATTAAAGTCATGGGATCTCAGAATTGGAAGAGGAACAATGGATGTTTAATCCAGACTCTATCGATGTTAGCGTCCTGAGCTACGTTTTACCAACCTCCCCTTGACCCCGTGGGTCTCCATCTACCTGTGACCAGCAAGAGTGCAGGGTGCTGACATTGTAGAAAATTATGCATGCATGCTTTTCCCATGAAGGTAAAGAGCTGCCCTCATGAAGATTTTTCAGAACCTTCAATGTGCCTTCCCACATCTTTCTGTATCCCATCCTCCCTTCCTTTGTGTGTGATACTTTTTCTTTATTTTGGCTTTATTTTCTATGGCACCACAGCATTTACACGTAATGCTAGAGATATCTCAGCAGAAAGCACTACGGAAAATGGAGAAAAAAAACAAACGAACTCGTCCCATGTCATTTCATGTTGAATGGTAATAATGTGCTTTACTTTTCAGTGAGCTGAGCTCTGCAAGCCAATTTTAATTTTAGGGCCCAGGGTCTCAGGGCCTTCTGTCACACAGAGTAATGTCTAATTACATGGAACCAGAGGTCAAGACCGAAGGCCAATGTGTGGATGTTGCTCTGTCACATGCTTTGTTAATCTCTAAACCAAGTTTTCTATCCTTGATCTTTTCACAGGCAAATTACAAAGTAGAGAATGTGTGTCTTCATCTCACAGATGTGCTCATGATTACGTGGCTTTAAAACAGTCCTCCAAACCCATCATGTTATGACTCTCCATAGATGCAGAGACTTTCAGAGGTGAAGCCGACTTGGACTGTGTCTCATTTTTAATAAAATGAAGGACCGAAGGAGTGGAAGTAACATACAATGCTCGGCTTTTGTTGATATGATTTTGCATATATCATTTAATCTTTAAAACCCACACAGCACACAAATGGTGCTGGGGGGAGTCAGTAACTGACTGAGTTCATACAGCTTAGCAACAGCGGAGTCAAGATTTGAGCCCAGAGCCTCTGTTTTATCTGTTAACGCTGTGATTCCTCTAGCCCAGACAAGTTAATAAATTGCAAGAGTCACACGTCTTGTTAAAATCAATGCCAGGGTTTAAGTCTTCATCTCCTAAGCCATAACCTTATAAGCTTTCTATTATAACAAATTCCTATGAGACACCTATGTTACCAATAACTCAGATAGGAAAGGACAGCAGACGTGGTTTATAAAGCGTGGTCAGTACTCAGAACTGGGTAACCGGCTCTCTTGTTCTGCTCTCAGCTGATCATCTGTGCATCTCAATCACTGCATCTCAGGATTCCTTCTCCTACAAGCCCAAAGCCTCTTTCCCTTTCTTTCCCTAGCTGTCCTAGACCATGCTCCTCCATCTACACCACCATCTCTTTCTGCTATTCCCTTGCTGCCATGAAGATTGGAATATTCATCCAGAAGGCAGTTCCCTGTACTATTTTTTGAACCCGCACAAAATGGTTCATGGATTGGAGATTCCTGCTTCAGGATGAATCTGAGCTCCATGACTTGCCATCAGAGATGGTTTCTGTTGGTCCCACGAACACACTGCTCTCTCATTCCTTATCACAATGTTTTTGTCTGTCCTCATAGGACTCCCGCCTATGAACATGTATTCCTTGAGAACAGGAACCATGTCTAATGTATCAGTGTGTCCCTGCTACACCCCCACCCCATTGCTTGGCACAGATTTGGAGTTCAGTAAGTATTTGCTAGAGGGCCAGTACTAGGCTTCTGAATTTGCAAGAGGAAAGTCATTTCATGAGCTTGGACACCATGGTGGTAGTTTTCTGTAATGTGTAATGAAATGTCACTACATCTCAGGGCCACACTTTCAAGCCAGTGGACCTAGAGTCAAATTTCTTCATCTATCAAGTAGATTTGAAAATATCTATTTTGAAAGGCAGTTGTGGGAGTGTGGATGAGAAAGGAAAAGTAGACTGTCTGGAACAGGGCCTATGTAGGGTAGGCATTTTAAAATTTGGGGGCATAGCTTAGGAATATTTTATAGAAAAGTTTGGCTATAGGGCATTTTCTTTGTAATAAGTTAAGGAATTTTCTACATGGCTTCAAAGTGGCTCATGCATGGTGGCTTAAAGAAGCTCATTTTGTTTGAAACTTTAAGCTTAAGTTTCCAGCATTCAGAACATTCCACTGTGATTTCAGGAACCTCGAAGCTGGAGTTTTCCAGCTCAGTTCAGTGCATGACTGGACGGTCTAGGTAGTAAAATGATTTTGCTGCTCAGGGTACAGTTGTTAAGCTAAGATTTGAGAGAAGGTGGAAACTTGACATGCACTGAGAACAATACTACATCTGATTTAAGATGATTGGAAGTGTGAAGTCTGTAAATGTCACTCAGAATCTCTCTATTGCATCAAACTGAAAAAAACATCTTGAAATGCTCTTAGCTATACCAAGGTTACTAAACTTACTGCATATGGCAAAATACCCTGCTTCATCCTCCTGGCTTTGGGGAAGTTTAAGAATAATACAGGTATGTCTGATAACCTATGCATATACCTTTGTTTTTTTTTTTAATTTTCCTTTAAAGAGAGCACCTCACTTTGTCCCACAAAATGTCTTCTCTGTATGTAACTTAATATGAAAGTGATTTTTCACTTCATGTACAATTTTCCCATAATTTACACTTGAGTGTATTTCTTTTTAAATAGTCTTTTTTTAGTCTCTGCCTGGTTCTATGCTAAGCACTGGTGGCTATAGAAATTAATCAGATGGGACTCTGCCTTTCAAAAGTGTATCATCTAGTGGGGACAGCAGACACCCACATAAATAGAAGAATGTTCACATAGAATAACCAATCAAGAGAACAGGTGGGAAACATTGAGAATATCATTATCTCAGCACTCCGTAAGACAAGTAACACTCTGGGTATTGGGGTTTTGATGTCCCTTTAGGGTCTAGAAGCAGAAAAAGTCCAGATGAGATGCCACGGTGATCTCAGCCAGACCACTCAGGTAGGTCTTCAAAGCTTCACTGGGGCTACCATCTCCAGATCAGTGTCAGGTTATGAAATTCGCAAAAGGAGAAGCTGAATGGTGCAGATTACAGCCCAATCCATCAAGAAACACCACCTTCTGAGTGACATATAACCTATGTGTAGTACAAAGTCGGTGGATCTCTGTGACTATTATTTCTACTTCTTTCTAAATTAATAGATAAAAAATAGATTATCTAACAAATGAAAGGCACCCAGTAGTGTCCATAATCATTACCACCCTCAGATTTGACCAAGAGAACTAGTCTGTGGCTTGCTTATGTTTATTGATCATACAGTGGAAGGCCCTGGAATTTATTTTATTTTATTCTAGCTTAGTTGTCACATGTGACCTCCTACACTGTAGAAGGTCAAGAGAGGCAGGGTCATTGGTCATGGTTCCTTCCTCTGAAAAAGACCTTGAATGTATAGCTTGATGCCACTGTGAATTCCTAATGCGTGTTTATTCTGGCGACAATATCTGTATGCAATAATTACAACCTCCCACACACCCTCGCAAATCGTCTGTAAAACAAAATGGTGATACAAAATCATTAGCGCCAATATAATCATCCTATCTTTCTACATTTGCTCTCTAGTTGGCATTTGTGTAGCTTGTGATGTGTGTAAAAGACAAATGATAATAATAAAATCCTTTGAGTTTCTTTTGCCAAGACTTTGTAATTATAGAATGTACAGTAGCCATTCTTTAGGAATGAAAGAATCATTTCTACACTGGGTCAGAGGACATCGGGAGTTTGGGATTATTCTGGGATGCACACTATGGGAAGGGCCCAGGGTGTCCTGGGGTGGCTGAACAGAGCCATGGGGGAGCTCCAAAGCGGGTCCGAGAGGATCAGGGCAGGGAACGGATGTGCCTCCAGTGCCCAGGAGACCTGGGTCTTCATTTCTCTGTTCATTGCACCCCAGTTACTCAGACTTACTAACCGTCAGAGCTGCTCATTTCAAACACCTCAGGAGGGATGTGTTCCTGGGTGGCAGCTGGGCTGAGTTTGTCTAGAAGATCCACAGTGGGCACGAGTGTCCTTTGTTCCTGCTGTACTAAAAGGTCAGTGACGACTGCCATGCCCTCTGCCCACTTCATACCATGCTGCCCTCTGGAAAAGGAGCCCAGGCAGTTCTGTAGCTGGTGTGGCATGGAGTCCACACCACTGAATCCTCTCCCACTGACCACAGCTCAGAGGACTGGGGTGGACCGCTGAGCCAAGGACAGAGCTTCTGTAGACTGGCCAGCGACCTGCGACAGAGGAGAGGGAATAGAGAAAATTAGCCCCAACAATCAGGATGTCTGGAATCTAAACTGGATAATGTCGTGAGTGTCAGGCCTCTGCAAAGAGACTGAGCCAGAACAAGGGGCCAAATCACTGCAAAGGGGGCGCTAGTGAGAGGGCTCTGGTCGCACAGGGAGGCCCAATGCCAGGCTCTGTGGGATCGCGGGAGCCACAGTCGTGAGCCTCCTACGCTGAGGCTGCATCTGAATGAGGTCCGAGATCCCCGAACAAAGGCCCTTCAGAGGGACATTACTTAGAATAAAAAACGGTGGCTGAAACTCTCAGCTGAGGCACATTTTTCCCCATTTTATATCCTGTTGTTTCGAAGACCGTTATATTCATCATTCCAGATGAGTCTCTGCAATCGGCAAAGGCATTATTTCCCACAATTCAGATGGAAAGAAACCGAGACTCTGGGACGCTTAAGAAATTAATCCCCTTTTCCAAGATACTTGGTGACAAAGTCAAGACTTAAATCCAGATGTAATTTTGTGGGAACGTATTAAGAGTCTCTGGAACATGCTGGGTGAGGGTGTCTTGCTGTTACCGCAGATTACACAAGGACCCCGTGGGGTTATTATCCTACTGGGCACTTACCAAATTCCGTAAATAGGACTGTTAGACGGGCGAGGAACCTTAAGATGCAGACAGTTTATGGGTTTGACCAGAATCATGTTACTAATAAATGAGAAACACAGCCCCTCCCTATCTCCCTTGCAGGCCTCTCCGCCTTCCTCAGCGTCAATGGGGTGCAGTGACGCGCCTCCCCAGTGGCCGATGTCTGCAACAGCTCTTCATGGAAAGACAGTAAGTTTTGGCGGGGGAGCAGGAGGGCACCCGGGCACAGAACGAAGGGGAGGCAGAAGTGGGGGACTATCTGAACTGATTCTGAGATTTGCCTCCGGCCTCAGTTTCAGAAATCCTAAGTCACTGAGAGAACATGACATGCAGGGGAGTGGGGTGGGCAACCAGGGACACAAGCATTCACCAGATACCCCTCTAAGTGTTGGACGGGGGGCCCAGAGCTCCAGTAACCCTCTACGTCCATGTTACAGCCACGTCCTGTGGCAGAGCAATGGAGTTCCCTTTGGACCTTGGACTGGTCTCTGAGGCTGTCCATCGCCTCCTTGTAATAAGCTACAAGACCTTGTGGCATCTGGCCTCTTGTCACCCCCCCAGCACCCCCCACCCCGACCAACTAACCTGCTTCCTCCCCTGCACCACCTCCGTCCCTCCTTGTTCTCCCTCCCCAGACACACAGGCTGCTCTGCATTCCTTCAACACAACACATTACTGCCCCGAGGCCTTTGCACTGGCTGTTCCTCTTCCCAGTGCCCTTCCTCCAGCAGCTTCAAGGTTTGCTCCTTTCCCTCCTTCTGGTATTTACTGCAAAATTGTCTTCTCAGCAAGGTTTTTCCCCATCTAAAACCTCCCTGCTCCCCTGTCTAACCCCCTCTTCCTACTTCAGTCTCTCCTCGGCACTTACCACCATCTAACTCACCACCCGTTTCCCTTCTTTATCATAGATTGTCTTTTCTCACTAGAATGTCAGCTTCATGGAGGCAGGAATTGTTTCTGTTTTCAGCCATGCTTACCACTTCTGAATTCCAGTGCCCTGGCACTTAGAAGACCTTTAAAAAACTGATGAGTGAATGATTGAATGGATGGGTGTTTGGCTCACAGGAGGTGCTGAATGAATATTGGCTGACAGGCTGCTTAGCTTGAGCCCTTTCTGATGCAGGCAAGCTGCCTGGGGTGTCTTTAATAGCTCTGTCGGGCCCCTGTGTGTCCTGTTTGGGGGAGGAGAGCACAGTGGCCTTGGAGATCCAGCTGTGCGGAGATCTCTCCCAGGTTGCACACCTGGGGCAGAGCGTGACACAGACAAAGATTCACACGGCCTGCACAGGGCGCCCAATGCCTGGCAACTAGCTGAGCGCCCGCTGAACCATGCAGGTTCAGCTCCTGCTTCCAAAGCTTGCTTAGAATCTGAGTAAGAAAAAGGGAAGACTGAATTTGTTTTTGGAAAAAAGAAGAGTGTGAAAGTCAAGAAGTGAGAATTAGGGAAGGGCAGTGTGATTTTTAGGATTTTTATCTGGGATTAATACAATGAGTGGATTTCTTCCAGTTCAGTCCACAAGCGCTGGGTGAAGTGCACTGGGCAGGGGATGGCATTGGGGAAAGGAGCCCATGGGAGGATGGGCTGCCTCCCTGAGCTGAGTCCCACTGACTATGCAGTGATCCACTCCCCAGTTGCCTTCTCAGGAAGGGATGCCCAGACCCTCCCTGCTCCATATATAGTATTCGTTAGTCTCCTTTCAAAGGAACTCTCTTGCTGCCTGTAGGGCACAGGGGATACTTAGGAAATGGGTAGGAACTATTCATTCTTCCATTCCACAGATGCTTATTGAGAACCTATTATGTTCCAGGCTCTGGGTCAAGCCCTTGAGATGATCATTTGCTAAATATGGCAAGATCCTTGCTTGGATGGAGCTTACATCCCAGTGAGGTACGTGTACAACCACAGTAGATTCAGTAAATGAGGAAAGATGGTATTTTTACATCACCACCTTCTACAGATAGTTTTGCTGCCATCCAGAGTTGGTATTATTTTTTCCTCTCTTTTCCTTAGGCTGTTTCTGTCTCTCTCTGAGTCCATATCATGTTATATAATACTATTATTATCTATGATTTATCATTGTTATTGCTAATCATTACTAATAATATTGATGGCTGTTGATATTACTGAGAGTTTGAACTTCTCCCCTAACGATTGGAATCTTCTTGAAGGAATGATCACTGGATGTTTAATAAGAAGTGGGACAAGGCTTGACCCCCTCTAGGTTCCTAGGTCCTCATCTGTAGCACAGCAGCCATAACCCCAGATACACTCTGTATTTCTCAAGGTTGCAGGAAAACCCTATCACCGCTCTTTAGCCCTATGACCTTGGCCCTCCTTGTCATTCAGTTTTCTCTCTGGGGCTCCTGCTGATCTGTCCCCATGAGATGCCAGGAAAGGAACGAAGGCTGCATGGTCTTGTTGCCCCCAAGGTGCCCAAGCAGGATCCTCTGACAAAGCACCTCATTTATCATATCTGTGGTCGTAGTACAGCTCCCTCACTGGGCTGTAAGCTCCATCGGGCAAGGATCTTGCTGCGTTTGGCAAATGTTTATCTGAAGTGTTTAATTCAGAGCCTGGAACATTCTGGTTCTCAATAAAGAACAGAGCTTGTGCTACAAAAATGCTTGAGATGCAATGAGAATCTCAAGAGCACAGCACAGAGAAGCAGAAAGTTTAAGACAAGCCACGTCATATAGACTGGTGCTCACCGGTAGAGCACGTCCATCAGGCTAACAGTTGCTGGGTCAATGCTGATGGCCCCTGGGGCAGGTGGACCACCAGGAGACTTGGCATAACTGTTAAGAACAACTAAAATTCAGTTTCTAATGTTTTTCTTTTATGCATATTTTTAAGTGATATTAATTATACAAACTGACATCATTAGGTGCCAGGAATTCTAGCAAACACTTTGCATGTTTCACTGGACATCTAGCCTGCTGGTAATGGTGACAGGTGCATGAGCATTGTATAAGCCCATCTCTTCCCAGGCAAAGACAGTCAGTCCCATAATCCTGGCCCAGCGCCCACCAGACAGTCAGCCCAGACATTGTTAAGGGCAGAGACTCATGTACTGGCAGCACTAAGAGATTTTGCTTCCCAAAGTGGGACAAAATTAGTGTGCAGAAATAGAAGTGGGTACGCCGTTTTCCCCCACTGACCCTCATCCTCGAGAGCTTTGATTCTGCACTAGGTGGGCCCCCTGTGGACAGCACAACTTTCTACTGATACTCCCTTGTTGCTCTAGTAGTCTTTTTTTTTAAAACTGAACACAGGCATTATGCCATTTAAGCCTCATAACGCCATAAAATACATATGAATATTATTCCCATTTTATTGACAAGGAAAATGAAACCTAAGCACTGCATCGCTAGTCTAGGGGGAGTTGGGAGACCAGGAGTCTGGCTCCAGTGGCTCTGCTCTTAAAACTTACAACAGGATTCCACACCACTAGCATCATCCCCTTTTCCCTCTTTCTTGTCCCTTCTTATTTACTTTTATGTTAAACACATTAGTGATTCCAAAGAGTTTACTAGGGCTCTGGCATCTGTCAGATAATTTGTAAGTGGGGAAATGGCGTGGCCACAGACCAAAGGGCCCGCTGGCCAGCGTTTCCAAAGGTGAAAATAACTGGCTAAGGTTCTTACAGGATCTTGTGCTCTTAGTCACACCGAATCCAGTTCCTTCTTTCCTGGTAATACAACAGCATTAGCATTTTTAGAACTGGAAGTTCCCCTTGAAAGCATCCATTTAATCACCTTAATTTATAGTCCAGAAAACTGAGACTCAGAAAGGACACCTCAGTTGCTCCAGGACAGAGTTGATCGTCTTGGTGTAGCCTGTAGGTGGCCCGGAGACCTGTGCCCAGCCGGCGCTGGCCCCTCTGCTGCCTGAGGGCCTCTGTACGTGTGGGGTGCTTGCTGACCTCTCCAAGCCTGCTTCTCCATCGGTGGGCTGTCTGTGGCTGAGCCTGGGGGCTGCTTTTGTAAAGTTTTTCTATCGAATTTTCATTCCTCCACCCTGCCCCTTTAAAGAACTGTACGTGTGACTAAAAAACAGAGTGGCATTTATCTATATTTTAATCACTAGGGTCCTCTAAGAGCTTTTAATGTGACACCAGTTGTTAGTCGAGTTCTCATTAAGTCCTGGGCTTGTAGGTTGAGTATCAATATTTGCTTTTTGGTTTCATATCATCCTAAATCCTTCCAATAATATATTTTCAAATAAATTAGTTGGAATTTTCCAATGAATTAAATGGCAGTGGCTTTTGACCATGTTCTCTTGCTTCCCCCTTTCCCTGGTCACCCCTGCCGACACGGTGGTTGTCTATCCTCTTGTGTGAAGGTCGGTAATGAGAAATGAGTCAGAGTAATTGAAAATGGACATTGGACTCAGATCACCATAGGAGAAAAAAGTCAGCCCTTGCATTTGTGAAAAGCTCATTTTACAGATTTATCTTTTGAAAATACAAATGTGATATATCACCTCCTGTTTAAAACCCTTCAATGGTTCGCCATGACTCTTAGGGCAACAGCTAAATCTCTTACAAGACCTGACCTGCTCCAGTCTGCTCTAAGCCCTGTCTCTGCTCATCATTAAATCCCTAGACCCCAGGACAGTGCCTGTATCCTGCAGCTCTACCACTATTATCCAGTCAGCCCCGTTTGCTATAAACCTATTTGTGATAGGCATCAGGGATGCAGAGGAGCATAGCCAAGCTGGGAATTTGCTTAGTCTAGTGTGAAGTTGCTGTATAAGGGGTTAAGACTTCCAGGAGAGCGAGTAAGGAGCCCAGTGGACTCTTTACCCAGCACAACAACCTAACTGGCAAAAGTCATAAGAAACAATCATTCAAAGTGTCAAAGCAAAAATTGTACTGGACCGAGGCAAACAGGCAGAGCCTACTCAAGGCTGCTGCCCAGGGGTGAGAAACGAGAACTCAGTCTGAGCTGATGCTGGGGAAGAGGGAGGTCATGGGCACCTGCGCTTGCCAACTGCTTTTATCGAAAGGAAAAGTAACAGGAGGCAGTGGCACAACCCCGAGCAAGGGGCCTGAAGTCAGGCTCCGAAATGCCTGTGGAGCCTTGGAGACAAGGCATGGTCTTCCCAGGTGATTACATTTCAAAGGGAAATTTCCCAGGTCCTTTAGAAAGACATTCCTAGGTTGTGAAACTGGCAAAAAGCTTTTACGATTTATGTCTCAAAGGGGCAGAGAAAGAATTTATAAGTGCAAAATTTCCAAAGTAAATGCTCTAAGAAAGGGGAGGTCAGGAAGAGAAGTTGGCCTCAAGTTCAGTCAGGCTGCAGGAATGCTGAGGACTTCCTAGTCAAGTTTCTGGAAATAGGACATACAGAAATGGAGAGGCCCTCCATCCATAAAGTTTATTAGATCTCAGTAAGATCAGCGGACGTAAGTAGCTTTTGGGACGCAGCCTGGCTCATTACGGAAGTGAATTATTGCTATAGAACAAAGCTCCATGTCACCAAAGCCCGGTCATGTGCAGCCAGGCAAATGGGAACCCCTCTCCCCCAGCTCCCAATCTGGCTTCACCCCAGGCTGCTGGTGTTATTTCCTCCATCTGCTCAGCCAGCTGTTGCAGAGATGATCCTAGGCAGGCCCAGCTGAGAGGACTGGGTCTTTCTCCTGAGACTCGTATGGAATGTCCACTCCAGACCTGGACTCCCAAGAACCCTGAGGCCAATTTTCTCCCATCCCAGCTCAGCTATAGAGTGAAGGCTTCTCACTAGAAAGGACAAGCCAGGAAGATGGGGGGCTGCCCCTGTTACCCCCGCACTGCCCACTCATACGGCAGGTTGTTCCTCCAGGAAATATGTGTCCTTGTCCCCACCTTTAGGTCTCTGATGCAGGGGTCTTCCCTGGAGGGAAGCAGGTCACAAGGAAGAAGAGCTCTGCAGGTCTGCTGGCGGGACTGACTTTACTTGGAACAAAGAGTGGAGATCTCCTCATCCAAGGATTTTGTTGAGAAGAGTGGAGCTCTTGGGCATCTCTGTAGGAGGTGAGAGGGGCTCCCTGTGGATGACCTTCAAGGAAGCAGAGAGTTCAGTCCGACAATCGTAAGGAGCTGAATTCTGCCAATAACAAACGAACCTGGAACAAGGTTATGAGCTCCAGAGGGGAACATACACCCCAACCCCTGACACCATGACTACAGCCTCGGGAACAGAGCAGCTTGTGAAGCCATGCCCAATGCCTGATCCCTGAAAATCATGAAATAATAAATGCCTGTTAAGTCCCTACATTTGTGGCAACTTGTTATGCAGCATAGAAAACTAACACACACACATTTAACACTTATGATGCTCCACTACATGCCGCACCACCTTCTCTTTCATGCCCATTTATTGATTAAGAATCTGCAACCCACAGAGGGAACTTGCCAGAAGTCACACAGCTTCCAAGGAGAGCTCCAAGAAGGGAGGTTGACTGCTCTTTTTCCTCCAGGATTGGGATTTCCTGATTTACCAAGCTTTCTAACAGCTGGGTGTGCTCATCTGATACCTGGAGTAACATCGTATTGTGACAGAGTAGTACTGGCTACTCCCATTTCATTGTGGGAGGAAAGAAGACTCCGAGAGGCTTGGAGAGTTGTCTGAGGCAATGTAGCTCGATTCGTTACCATCACACACCACTTCCCCACCCTGCGTAACACACGCATTCTTTTTGATGGGATCAGAAAGGTGGGGATTGGTTGGACAGTGCAAAAGCAGTCTTAGAAATCTATAAAATTTGATTTTCTTGAAGCAATGGTCATGGTGGATGATAATGGCTCAAACCAATTTTGGATAGGAAGATAATAAATTCCTATGTCTGGAACATTAAAAAAAATAAAAGTGTCCTCCTCTGTGTCTTGTACAAATTCCAGTGTTGCCTCCTCTGCTGCTGTTACAAAAGAAGCTGAATAAGAAGAACAGAAACTCACCATAGTACAGGTACTTAATTTAGATTTTATGAGGTACTAAAGTGCCCTGCTTATTGTCAGAGAAACTATGAAATATCCTGCTGTTCCTGCCAGGGCATCTGTTAAAATGAATTTACAAAGGCCTAGGAGGTCCTGCACCTAATTGGATGAATGCATTTGCAGAAACTGAGCTGAGAAAATGATCAGAAGCTCTGGGTCCCAAGGACACAGCAGGGAGGACACACGTGTAAGCTCTGCAGACTGCCTTTTTGACCCCCACCCAGTACATGAAAGAGGTCCAGCTCTCTAAGGAGACAGACCTGGCGAGAACACAAACTCTGGCCGGGATGGCTGAGGGCAGCGGCCTTGGTTAGGAAGTGAGGACCATCCTGACTTACACAGATAGCTGGAGAGCTCACATGAGATGCTTCTCAATATATATGTGCTTGGCTGAACTGTAAATATTTATTTCATCTACCACAGTATTTAGTAGAATGATACCCTTGTCACTGTTAATTTTGCTTCTGTACAGTCTCCTGTCCAGGACACCCACTTCTGGCCAAGTGCTTGCCAAGCGCTCAGCATTGCAGTAGATGGAACCACTACAGATGGAGATGCTCAAGTCCCCCAAGTGGGAATCACCCCCACACCTCTCTATCCTCACTGCCCTATAGTTACCCTTTCCTAAGTCCTGTTCACACGTCCACCGAAACGTGGCCTAGATTTGACCACTTCTTGCTGTGTCCATCGCTCCCCTCTTGTTCACACGATCATCCGCGCTGGCTGGGATCCTTGCAAAGCCCCATTCTCCCCCTTCCTCCAAGGGACCCCTGTGACCAGCTCTCTCAAAGCAAAGGCCAGTCCCATCACAGTCACCTGTAGTGTGAGCTCTGGCAACAGGGTTTTCTCTTTTTTTGTAATTCAAGTGCCTTACTTAAGCTTTGAATGGGAGGCATCCACTTCAAAGAGGCCTCTCCTTCCAGGAGGGTTCCTTCCAACAACCTCCAGCGGAGGATGGCCTTTGTTTAGAGATCTGGGCTGCTTCCTTTTGTCTCTGTGCTTTGGATCCCAGCTCTTATGTTTTAAATTTACCAATAAAGAGTGAGCCTGGGAAACTCTAGGTCCCCACACCCAACCCAGTGAAAGCCGAATGGGTAGCGGTCTCTCACTTCTTAAGACCTGTATGACCACAGTGGGCCATGTACTTCTGAGCACCTGAGAGTAAAAAACCTTCTTTTCCCCAAATTTCCTTGTGGTTATTGCTGAGAAGGTTTTGTGATCATATTAAGAAACACAAGGGCTGGGCTGATTATAACAGTGGTCACCAGGAGGCTGAGGCCACCGCTCAACGCACACCCCTCTGTAAAACCCTCAAATGACTTTACATTTTAGCCAGAAAAAGCCTGACCCTGGGATTGCAGGTCCGGCATGAGCTGGTCCTTGTCCAGGGCCCTGGCCCTCTGACCCCTTTCCTCACGCCCAGCACACAGAGCACACGCCCAAACCATCCCTCTCCCTCCTTGCCTGCAGGCGCCTTTGCATGGCAGGCTCCTCTTCCCTGGGCAGCAACCTCAGAGAAGCCTCCTCGACCAGCCACCCCAAAGTCATTCCGTGTCCCCCCTTGACGGTTCCCTGCCAGCACTAATAGTCATATTGATTTCTTCTGCTTTATTGAGGAATAACTGACAAATGAAACTGTAAGATATTTAAAGCGTAAGGAGTGCAACCTGGTGATCTGACGTCAGGATACATTGTGAAAGGATTCTGCCATCTAATGAATTATCACATCTGTCAGCTTACATACTTACATTTGACGGGGGTGAGAACATTTAAGTTCTACTCTTCTAGCAGGTTTCAGTTATACAATAGGGTGTTATCAACTGTAGTCACCATGTTATACACCAGATCCTCAGAATTAATTCATCTTAAAATTTGGTACCCTTTTACCAGCCTCTTCCTATTTCCCCAGCCCCTAGCCTCTGGCAAACCATTTTCTACTCTCTGTTTCTGTGACTTTGATGTTTTTTTCCCCATATAATTGATACCTGGAGGTATTAGTCTTCCTCTGTCTGACTTACTTCGTCAGCATAAAGCCCTCTAGGCTCCTCCATGTCGTTGCAAATGACAGAATTTCCTTCTTGTTTTAGGGCTGAATAACATTGATGGTATGTACATACACCACAGTTTCTTTATCCACTCATCCACTGAGGGACACTTAGGATGTTTCCATGTCTTGGCTATTGCGAATAATGCTGCAGAAACATGGGGGTGCATATATCTCTCCATGATAACCTTTCCTCTGGATAAATTCCCAGAAGCAGAATTGCTGGGTCGTATGGTATTTCTATTTTTACTTTATTAAGGACGCCCCATACTGCTTTTCACGGTGACCGCACCATTCACACCCCCACGAGGGACACGAGGGCTCCCTTTTCTCCACATCCTCGCCCACACTGTTTATCTCTTGTCTTTTTGATGACAGCCATTCTAACTGGTGTCAGGTGATGATCTCATTGTGGTTTTAATTGGCATTTCCCTGATGACCGGTGATGTCGGGCACCTTTTCAGGTACCAGGTGGCCATGTGAATATCTGCTTTGGAAAAAATGTCTATTCAGATCCTTTGCCCATTTTTTTAATACGGATTTTAAAAAAATGTGTTCACTGTCTCCTTTACCTAGATATACATTTCATGAAAGCGAGGGTGTTGTCTGTTTTGTTCGTCTTTAATCAAGGCATTCAGGACAGGGCACAGTGTAGAGCAAGCCGGCAATAAGGCCTCTAACAAGCCTGAGGTGGGACTAAGCCCGTTCTCATTTTCTCCTCGGACCTGGGGGCCCTCCCTGAGCAGGCTAGTATCTGAGATCTGTATTGTGCAGGCGAGTCTCTGCAAGTAGACTTTTGTCCACTAGAGGGCAAAGCCCACTGCTTTCTTTATATTTGTGCTTCCAACGGCCTCTCATAATGCCCCAAACAGTGTAAGGGCAGCTTTTAGGTCTCTTGAGTAATGATACAAAAGGGACTTTCAATATCCACAGAATGATTGTTAATAAAATTTGGTGTCATGCTGCCAAAGTTGGAAATTAAAACAGTTCAAAACAAAAATCAAAACAAAAACTCACATTCTCTATTCAATGATTTTCCGTCTTGGAAAACACTGTCACAGCAATAAAATGTTCACATCAAATAAACACATTGTTGTGCCCACATTTTGCACCGAGAGCCAATCATCACTCCAAACACTGTTAAGGAAATGTCAAATACATATCTAAAGGCTGTCAGTTTGAAGAGCACCACATTACTGGCCCCTCTGGGGCCTCTCCGTTGCTCACACTTCTGTCTATTGCTAGGCGGGCCCATAATGCTCTTCTCTCCCCTGAGCCCCTTGCAAAGTCAGGCCTATTGCCCTTCCGACCTAAGCCTAACCATGGGGCAGGAGCCAGTTAACCTGCTGCCTCGCCTTTCCTGCAGTGAGCCCTAAACTTGATGGGAGATAAGAATCATACTGTGTAATTATTAAAATTAAATACATATGCATAGCCTCTATAACTACACAAGCCCTATCTCCTTCATCAAGCTTTACGCCCAATGAAAAAATGTCCTTTCCTGAACAAGTGGTTCTCAAAACAGGGGACATTCGTATCATCTGGGAGCTTTTAAAAATCTGAATGCTTTTGCCTCAGTCCAGTTCAATCAGAATTTCTGGAGGTGGAGCCCATGTAACATATGTTAAGTTCTGAATGACAAGCCAGGGAGTTTGGGTGCCATTTGTATGATGTGGCTTCTCTGTCTCAGCCTTGTTGACCTGTCTGGCTGGATGACTCCTCACTGGAGAGCTGGACCATGCATGTGTTTAGAGACAATGGAAGTTTCTCTGGCTAGGATCCTCTCCTGACCCTGAACTACTGGATGGTGTAACTGGCCTGCTGCTGGGCTAGTGCTTCCACACCCGTAGGCAATGAGCCATTATTGTCAGTGTTGCTATATAAAGAGCTCCTTCAAATGCTCTGCCTGGAGGTAGAGACAGAGACGGTTGCAAGACCTCAGAAGCAGACACGATTCCAGCACCTGACCTACCACCGTGAGGCTAAAGCTTGGTATAAACCCTTTTACCCTCAACGTTCTGTGCTGGTTATCCGGTCTCCCTGAATTTAGAGTGAACTTGCCCCCTTGGGTGAGACAGTGGGGGGCAGGACGTTCAGTGGCATCTCTGGCCTCCACCCCGAAATGCCTGTAACAGCCTCTCCCTTGGTTGCGACAACCAGAACCATCTCCAGACATTGCTAACTGCCATCTGGGGGACAAATTTGCCTATAATTGAGCATTAACATGTAGTAAATCAGTGAGGGGGGTTAATAGTGAAGGAACAAATGCATGCTTGAGCACATGGGCTTATGCCACACACTCTGTGCACACACTAATGCATTTATTTATGCAGATGAATGAAGAATTCGGGTAATTCCTAGCCTCCCATGTACACCTTTGAGGCAGGCTGACATTCATGCTATTATTTCCACATTGGTCATGGCAAAAACACCAGCCTCTCATAGGCAACTGTCTTCAGCCCGCTGTTTGCTTTTCCTTTGAAAATAACACTATTTGTTGAGATACCAGGTGGTCTGGACCAGAGGAAGTGGGAGCCTCAACCACAACCCACCTCCTCTGCCTGAAGTAAGGGCGAAAGATGCAGGTTCTGGGCCTCCTGTCAGACAGCACCATCCCTCACTGCCCTTTGGATGGCATTTTACACGTGAAGCAGGAAACATAAGAGAAAAATGAAAAAACAGGAACACTTTGCAGACTCTTTCACGGGACTTTCAATGTCCAACTTCCATCATGATGCTTTCAAAGGTCTGTAAAAGCTACGGTGATCTCTCATCACTACAGCTTTCTCTTCTTTAAGGGGCAAACTGTAACTTCAGTCTGAAAGGCTAAAAGGTGGATGTTTAAAATGTTGCAGAATTACTTATGGCTTTCAGATTTTCTTAATGATCTGATTGGTGATTGACAGGTCTTTGGGGCCTTTCCCCTCGCCCCACCTCTGTTATCAGCAAATGCCAATCAGCTTAATTGTTCCTCTTAACATCCCATAACTTTCTGCTGGTTCCCTACCTACGGTTCATCTCCTTAATCAACTGGGCAGGTAAGTCCTGTTGGAAAACTGGCAACTCCAGCTCACCCATTCCTTCCATTACCCCTGAAACTTTAATTCCACCAGCTTAGAAGTGCTCTGCTCCCCTGGGATGCGCTGCTCACAGCGGGGGCAGGATGCACGCGGAAGCCACTCTGGTGAGGTCTCAGATATGCAGGGAGGCCTTCCCAGCCTCAGCACTACTGACATTTCGGGCTGGGTTATTCTCTGCTGCGGGGACTGTCTACACATTATAGAATGTTTAGCAGAAGCACTGGCCTTTACCACAAGATAATATGCCCGGTTATGACAATCAAAAATGTCTCCAGATATTGCTTAGTGTCCACTGGAGCCGGGGTGGGGGCAGAAATCTATTGGGTTGAGAACCACTGGACTCAGGTGAGGTTGATTCTAACTGGGATAAAAAAATAGACATGACCTAGAAAGGTATTTTATTCCCATGGTTATATCTGGAAGGGAAGAGCCCGTCTGGGAGGGTCATCTGTTGATCAAAGATCTGGGGACTAGAAACTTCTGGGTTCATGCTGAGAAGCATCCAGGAGGCTGGTGTGGCTGGATGGGGTGAGGCTTTGCTTGAGGAAATTCCTTGGGTCCAAACATGAAGAAGTATAAATGCTAAGTAGAGAATGATGTAGCTTTCTTTCAGTCCTCAAACTGGCCAGATAACTGTTTTTTATTTTCCCATTTTCCAGACAAATAAACTGAGTATGCAGAGGTCACATGGCTGCCCCTGGGCAATGTGGCAGTAGTGGGATTTCCTTATGTCTCTCCTGTCAGGGAGGAAAGTGAAGGCAGTTGGCTGGGCACGTGAAGTTCTGGATCACCTGGGTATCTGGTCAGGCTGCATGAAAACGAGGTCAGCTTCCATGCAAGCTAAGCATGTATGACGCGATGGAATAGCAAACGCCTCCTGTGTTTTTGCTCACACATGAATTGAGGGAAGGGAATTCGGTGGGCCATCTCTGTCCCAAAGCACTCTAGGCATCCCCCAGCATCCGCAGAACCACCCCACAGAGTGGAAGAGGTCAGGAGGGAGAAGAAGGCCCTTTTTCACAAAGCCTGTTTCCAAACATCTCCACAGTAAGCACATGCTGCTAACTACCTAATGAGGCACAGATTGAGAATGGCTGAGGACTCTTGTAGTGAAACCGGTGATGGTGCCCAGAGGTGCTGGGAGGAAAGTCCTCTAATTGCAACTTTTAGTTATGGTCAACATGGTCCCCATGCCTCAGAAATAACTGCCACAAAGCTGTTTTCACTTTCTCTCTACATGCTCCAAGTCTTTTAGAAAACCAGGAGTTCTGGAGCTATCACCTACTTCAAGACCAGGGATAAGCCTGTTTGTCTTTCAGCAATTTAATGCCACTTTTGAATATGCATGCACAAATTGTTATACAGAGTGAAGAATATGTGCTACGCATTGGGCTAAAATGTCAATGTTAGTTTTGTTAATAATATTTATATAATGATGGCTGTTAAACATCGATTGGTTACTATATGCCAGATAGTGTCATAATTATTTAATATGCAATGAAAATTATATTTAACATCTTGGGGGTATACTGGGTGTCAGGCATTGTGTTAAATGCTATGTCCCTTATTAATATGTCCCTTCATATTACTTAATTTTATCCTTATATGATTCTGTGATACAAATATTATTGTCAAACACTATGTACAGATGAGATACAGGTTTGGAGACATTAAGTGACTTGTGCCAAATTAGAGAATTTTCTGTTTTCTGACTTTCTGAGGGGGGAAAATAGAAGCATGACATTAGTATTTCTTCTTTCAAATGTTTGGAAGTTTATTGGTCTAGAAAATATCCTGAGTTTATTTTCCTGTACATATTTGAAGTACTTAATATATATGATAATTCAGATTTAATTTCACTTTGTTTCGGTTTTTTAAGAGATACGTTTTTATAGGAATTGACCCATTTTATCCATCTGCATTTTCAAATGCAGATGTTAATAACACATTTATTATATATTTTTGATGTTTATAGGATTTAGAATTCTATCCCTGTGTATCACTCTTAATATTTCCTTATATTTACTCTGTTTCTCACGCCCATTCTTACTAGGGGCTTGCAATTCTATTGTGTGTATTGTTAATTTTTAATTTATGGTAAGTTTGATTTCTGTTAAGTCATGTTCTTATATTGATCATTTCCTTTTGCCCATTTTGGGGGGTTTAATATGCTGTTCTTTTTCTAAATTCTGCAAACAGATTTATTGATTTTTAATGGTTCTTTTATTTTGTATAGACACAATAATGAATTCAATTATTTTAATGGATGAAGGGCTATTCAGTAATCTGTTTCTTTTTGAGCTTTCATAGTTTATGTCTTTTAAAGAATTTGTCTCTTTTACCTAGATTATTGAATGTGTGGTATAACTTTGTTCATAATATTTCTTATTATTCTGTCAATGTCTAAATGATCTATAGAGATGTCCCCTCTTTCATTCCTGATATTGGCAACTTGTTTCTTTTCTCCTTTATCCTAATTCAGCCTGTCTGGTGGTTTACCATTTTTATTGAATCTTTTCAAAGAACCATTTTTTTCCATTGATTTTTTTCTATGCAATTTCATTGATTTTTCCTCTTTCTTCCCTATCTTTTGCTAGATTTGGTTTCATTTGCTATTTTTCTAGTTTCTTAAGGTGGAAGCTTAAGATCAACTGATAGGAGAACTTTCTTCCTTTCTAATATGAATATTTAATGCTGTAAATGTATCTTTAAGCAGTGCTATACCTCAATCTATACATTTCCTATGTCATGTTTTCCTTTCCATTCAGTTTAAAATTTTTTCCAACTTTCCTTCTGGCTCTGTATTTGATCCTTGAATTATTGATGAGTGTGTTTTTCAATTCCCAAATAACTGAGGGTTTTTCTCCTAGATACCCTTCTGTTAATTTTTTGCTTAAATCCATGTAACCAAGGAATACTCCCTCCCTGCCCTCTCAGTCCACCTAGAATATGATCTATCTTGGTGAATGATTCCCATGCACTAGGAAAAGAACCTGTTATTGCTGGATGATCTATGCATCTCAACTAGATCAAATTGGTTGACAATGTGTTAAGTTCTTTTATATCCTTACTGAATCTGTTTTGTTCTTCTGATTAGTGAGAAAGGAGTATTAGAATCTTTAATGATAACTGTGGATTTGTCAATCTTTAAGTTTTAGAGCTATTGGTTTTGCTTCACATATTTTGAAGCTGCATTGGTAGATAGACACAAAGTTAGGTGTCCTTGTCTTTGGGGAAAAAAACCCTTTGAGATTTTCTAGTGCCCCTCTTCAGCCTCCTCAATATCCCTTGTTTTCAGTGTTACATGAATAACACTAAGGCTGTTGTACCAGCTTGCCTTTAATGAGTGTCTTCCAGGCTCTATGGGTAACCTATATGCATATTTACATTTAATGTGTGTTGCTGCGTTCGTTTTGTAAACAGTATACATCTTGACCTTTTTTTTTCTATCCAAACTGACAATCTGCCTTTTTTTTCAATAGAACCATAATTTATTTATTTATTTATTCGTTTTTTTTATTTCGGTATCACTGATATACAATTACATGAGCAACATTGTGATTACTAGACTCCCCCCATTATCAAGTCCCCACCACATACCCCATTGCAGTCACTGTCCATCAGTGTAGTAAGGTGCTATAGAATCACTACTTGTCTTCTCTGTGCTATACTGCCTTCCCCGTGCCCCCCTGCTACATTATGTGTGCTAATCGTAATGCCCCTTATTCCCCTTCTCCTTCCCTTCCTACCCCCTCCCCCCAGTCCCTTTCCCTTTGGCAACTCTTAGTCCATTCTTTGGTTCTGTGAGTCTGCTGCTGTTTTGTTCCTTCAGTTTTGGCTTTGTTGTTATGCTTCACAGATGAGTGAAATCATTTGGTACTTGTCTTTCTTCACCTGGCTTATTTCACAGAGCATAATACCCTCTACTTGCATCCATGTTGCAAATGGTAGGATTTGTTTTCTTCTTATGGCTGAATAATACTCCATTGTGTATATGTACCATATCTTCTTTATCTGTTCATTTACTGATTGACACTTAGGTTGCTTCCATTTCTTGGCTATTGTAAATAGTGCTGTGATAAACATAGGGGTGCATATGTGTTTTTCAAATTTGGGCTCCTGCATTCTTAGGGTAAATTCCTAGGAGTGGAATTCCTGGGTCAAATGGTATTTCTATTTTGAGTTTTTTGAGGAACCTCCATACTGCTTTCCACAATGGTTGAACTAGTTTACATTCCCACCAGCAGTGTAGGAGCGTTCCCCTTTCTCCGCATCCTCACCAGCATTTGTTTTTCCAATTCTTTTTTATGTTGGCCATCCTAACTGGCATAAGGTGATATCTCATTGTGGTTTTAATTTGCATTTCCCTGATGATTAGCGATGTGGAGCATCTTTTCATGTGCCTGTTGGCCATCTGAATTTCTTCTTTGGAGAATTGTCTGTTCATATCCTCTGCCCATTTTTTAATAGGGTTAATTTGCTTTTTGGGTGTTGAGGTATATGAGTTCTTGACAATCTGCCTTTTAACTATTGTGTTTGGGGTATTTATATTTAGTGTAATCATTTGTATTTTGGGGTTGAAATATATCATCTTGTTAATTATTTTCCATTTGCTTCATCTTTGTTCTTTTCTTGGTCATTTTTTACCTGTTTTTGGATTAATTGGATATATATGTGATTTTATTTTACTTTCACTATTGGCATATTCTGTATTTCTTTCCCCTTGGGGTCAATAAAACCTGAGTTTCATCATTAGCTTACCATAAGCATCAGCTACGGTTCTCAGTTGCAAGATAACAGAATTCCCTCTTAATGATTAATCAGAAGCAATTTTAATAAATACAAGGAAACCTCTGAATCATTAGAGGCTGGAGAAGCAGGTTTCTGTCTGGGCTTTCTGGAATGACTTCCAAAGTCCCACTGCAGAAATGGACTCCCCAGAGAGCTGCTGCCTCTAGACGGTCAGAACACTGGTGAATGAAGAAGCCCCACTTCAGCTTCACAATCCAGGATTATACTGTCTTGATACCAATCCTTACAAGCAAAATGGGTGTCTTGATACCCTCTCTCTCTCCGCAGGAGTCAACTCCAAATCAGTCCTCACACTGGTGTTACTGCCTCTGATTTGTGGATCTTAAATCTCATGAGCACCAGATGAAAGAGAGTCTGTGGAATGCAGTGTTTAGCTCCCTCTCTTTGCCCACGAGGTGAGCACTGAAATGAGTACTAAGTGAGCCAGCCCGCTGCCCCTTCCTACAGCGATGAACGGATTTGCTTCTGGCCAATCTCTTGGTTCCTCTCAACCTTTGTCTTTTTGTCCAAAATGAGATCTGAATCCAGTACTACCTGCCTCTCAAGGCTGTGGGATCAGAATGAGATGCTGAATACTAATACACTTGGGAAAAGGCAACAAATACCACAATATACACATCTGAGACTCTGTGACCAAAACTCAGAGGTTGCTTTCCAGCCAAAGAGAAACTTGCGTGCTGCCTTGTAAGTGTTAACAGGAAGGAGCAGCATAGCATTCCTCGATGACCTGCTCTGTGCAGGCAACGTTCACAGACGACATCAGTGGGTCTCTCAGAGTGACAAGTCATAATGATGCTGGAAATCAGAAGCAAGCACGTTTCCTACCAAGATTATTTGGCTTTCTTGAATGCTGTCTCAGGATGGGGTGGCCATAAGGCAGGCATCACTTTTCTTCAAAAGAACTGAATATTCTATGTATTGAAGGTACTTGGGATTCTATTGTGTGGTTGGAAAAAAGACCTAACAATGGATTTCAAAGGGCAAAAAGACAAATCTGGTTCTTGCTTCCCAAAGGGCTTTTGTTCAGTTGCTCTCTTCTGTTTTGATATACAAAAAGCAGCCCAAATTTTGTGTGAAATATGGAGACCAAGGAGAGAAACTGCTTGGGGCCATCAGGTGTTGTAGCATTGTGGTAATGGATGATTAAACAGGGGAAGCATAACTCAATATAAACACACACATGAATTGGGTAGGGGAGACTCAAAGTTTGCCTGTTAGATTTTTTAAAAGGAGCATAATTCTTTATCTGGAGCCATTTCTTCTTCCTACCAAAATGTAAATAAGAATACTGAAGGATGGATTTGTTTCAGCACAAACTGCCTCAGCTACCTCAGGTTTTTTTTTCCTTTCTTTTTTTTAATTGGCTGTTTCTAAGACTGTGCCATCATGTGGCAAGTAGCTGTCTATATACTGATACGGGTTTTGATTTACCACCCATCATTTCTTAGTTTGTGGCTTTTAGCAATTTTATTAGACTTTTGGAGCCCTGGTTTCCTTATCTTTAAAACATAGATTGTAATTCCAGTTCCATGGGTTTTGTGAAAATTGAATGAAATGAAGGTGAGAGGTTTCAGCAAAATGCTTGACAGCGAGTGTCCATAAATGGCCATTCTGCCACACTCACCCCTTTCCCTGCAGGGCAGTCCTCTGCAAGGCAGAATGCCATTTCTGAAAATGTGGCTGGTAATGACACGGTTAGGATGCTGTGGGTTTGGGATGGGTGGTACCAAGATTAACCCCTTTCAGAGCCAGGGTGAGTGGAGGGAAAAGCTAGGGCAGGCACCTGGCCATGACCAGTCCCCAGATGCAAAGAGATCGGATGACATCCAGAGAAAGGAGCAAGAAATCCTGCACAAACACCTGTTCCCTACCGAGTAAGAGGATAGGGAATGTTTTCATGGGAAATACTCAGAGGGTGAGACTGTTCCCGTAAGACAGAAAGAACTGGGACATCTTCTGGCAGGTGGTGTGCCCAGTTCATAAAGCTGTAACTCAGGGGCAAGATTCCAGGGACTAAGCAAGGGAAGAAATGTGAGGGGACGTCTGGAGAGAGATACTTATTAGACAGACTACCCAGATGGATATTCTTGCTCAAGAAACGAGAGAAAAATTTTAATAACGACTGGATGTGGGGTCGGGCAGGGAAATTCAAGATGAGGACTTCACTTAAAACTGGAGCACAGACTGTGTGAGCGTCCAACAGAACAGGAACCTGAGTCCTGGAAACAGCAATGACAGCTTTCCCCAACCAGGTGGGTGGGTCCAAGTAGGGTGGGGCCATGAGCTGGGTATTAAAAATAAAGACCTAGCTGAGTGGTCCACTTCACCCTGTTTTTATAACAATTTCTCAATGGACTTAAAATTATAATTGGGTTTAAAAATGCCTGGTTTGCATTCCCGATCTTTCCATTTTTAAGCAGGTCATTCCACCTGTAAAAAGCACTCCTTGCCAATCCTAACTACTGGGTCAGGGCAATCCAACGGATAACAGGTATGGGAAGGTGGGGCAGTCATTACTGCGTTGCTCTAGACCTGCGCGTCCGACAGAGCAGCCACGTGTGGCTATCAGGCGCTCGAAACATGGCTGTTCCAACTGAGGTGCTTCGTACGTGAATTTCAAAGACATGGTACAAAAAAAAAAGATAGACTATCTCACTCATAGTTTTTATTTGACTCCAAGTTGGAAAAGATAATGTTTGGAACAAGTTGAATTAAATCATATATATTACTAAAATTAATTTTACTTGTTTCTTTTTACTTTTGTCACGTGGCTAATGCAATATTTAAAATTATGTACTTGACTCATGTTATATTCCCCTTGGTCAGTGCTGCTTTGAACAATCATTCTGCTTCTGCCGGGAGTCTCACCGGTAGATCCCAGGCCTAGGGGTGGACTATTTGATTATTCCGGTGATTGATTCTGGAGTGAGCCTTGATCTACTCTGACCCATCAGATAGGGTACAGGGACAACAGCAAAGCAGGGTCTAATCTGTACAGCGTTTCTGTGACACTGTCTGAGCCTGAGGACACCAGCCAGAGGATGCAAAGCCAAGAGCTCGATCCCGGCAAACGCTCAGATTAGATCATTTCTGTGGCCACATCTACCCTATAGGCTTTCTAATTCCATGAGCCAAAATATCTTCTGGCTTAAACCGTATTCATTTGTTTTTCACTTCCAACATGAAGAATCCCACCTCTTCCCAAGGGCTTCTCGGCCATATAGGGCTGCCTACATGCACACCGCCTGCCTGGATCACTGCTGCGGGGCTGGTGAACCTCTGGGACACTTGGTGACTCGCTCAAGGCCCCAGTGAGGAAAAGTGCAGGTTCTGAGCTAACACCCCAGTCTCCTGCCTCCCAGGGTCACACAAGGCCCAATGCCATACCTGTGTCACAGTGAGGGTAATGTATGCCATACAACAGCCTGTCAGTTGGTCTCGGTCCTTCTGTCCCTCCTGTCCATCCCAGCCTGGCACCGTTGTAGGGCTCAGTAACGACTAGTCCTGAGCCAATCCTGCTGAGGGCTCAGAATGCTTTAGCGCCTTTCAGACCTCCAGCCAGACTGTCTTGAAAGAGTTCTTTTGCCCTAAACATAAAACTAGTTGTAGGTTGAATGAGCCCTGGACCCTGTTTCAGTACCATGCACAACCTTCTCTTCGACCTTAAATTGTGGACTATGGGTCGCATTTTTCCTTGCCCTGACTGTTGGCATCGCCTGCAATTGGTGCCAAAATTGTCAGTTTCATCGCGATTCTAGGGGAGGCGAGTAGGGATAGGATAAGGGACACGGAATCAGGAGGGGGAGTAAATTTTCCCCGCCAACAGGATTCCGGAAGAAGACATAACCGCGCTGTTCAGGAGCAGGTTTTCTTCTGGTGCACAGATGAGTTATACGCTGTGATGAACTGACAGATGTCACATCCACTGGCTTAGCTGGTAGTTAGTTTCAACACCAAGGTCCCAATTCTTTCCTTGGATGGCGGTGGCCTTTTCAAAATCATTCCCTAGAAAAATGTAGTTGTTGCTTTCTTTCTATTCTGTACCCCTGAATTTTCTCAGTCTTCTGAATGAGGATACATTTGAGGGGCCCAGAGAAGTCCAAATGCGGCTTTTGTGGGTGCCAACTTGGCATTTCAGACGTGGGATTGTGATGACGTCAGTGAGAAGGGCACCATCTTGACACGCAGGAGAGAAGAACCTAATGACTTGCTGGTGCATTTCTCAAAAACCGGTAACTATATGAGATACAGGAGAAGTCCAAGAGTTTGTACTTTCTAAGCTGTAATTAAAAGTTACGCATAACGGCCATTCTGGAGCCATGAACCTGACGTGGGAGCGCTGAAGGCTGGGAACACGTGTTTCAAAGCAGCAGCCGCTTCTCCTCTCAGCAGGTGTCTGGAAGAGACTGGGATGTGGGGAACTCCAGTGAATGTGGGGCGAGGGGAGACGTGGGCAGGCTCTGCTGCATCTCTTAGAACTCACCAGTGTCTCCCTGCGGCTACACGTACCCTCGCTGGGTGTGCGCATGTGCGGCATCACACACTGTTGTTTTCTGAGTTAGCATAAATAAGTCCCTTGGTAGGAAGATGAGTTTTTCATTTCTTTATTATTCATACGTTATTACATGTTTTAAATGTGGAATAATAAAATTTTAAAGGAGGAAAAATAGTGAAACATAAATAATGGATTCTCAACTCCTCTTTTTTTTTTTTCTAACTTGAGAACGATTTGAGGAAAAAGCAAAACCTGCTTGTAGTGAGCACTGTGGATGGAGCCGTCGGTACCCACTCCAGCCGCCTCCCTGTGTGCATTCCTGTTCTACTGGGCTCAGAAACACAAGCATTTGCCAGTTTTCCCCATGCTGCTTATGGCTAGAGGTCCAGATGTGATTTAGAGCATTCCAATTTAATTTATTCACTTGAATTCACAACAGAGCTAAGGGGAAGCCATCTGCTTAGTTGATGCTGATCATGGCGTGGTTCTGCATCCCTTCGTTGTAAGTAGCTTCCCCAATGTCCTGATGCCAAAGCATTCCGTCCTGCAGGGCACAGCAGCTCCAGATGCACTAGTCCTGCAGCGAAGGCTACAGCGCATTCTAGAAGCTCGGTCTAGTAGACTCTTTAGCTCTCCCATCGATTCTATTCGCTGCTTATTATTCTGTAGTAAATCCCTTTACACTAGCTAAAGGGTATTGCATTTTTTGCCAATGAACCCTGAGTGATACATCATTCATTATATGTGATTAAAAATAGTAAAACTGGGTTCAGAACAGGACACAGTGGTCCACGGAGAGGAAGGTTGCCATGATCAGCATCACCACCTTCGTTTAGGCATCGTATTCTTGTAAACGCGGCCCACATTTGGCGTGCGTATGCAGCCATAAAATACTGAAATGAGTATGAAGCAGGCCCTTAGAACTTTATTTATTTTATTTTATTTTATTTTTTATAATAATTTATTTTGGTATCATTAATCTACAATTACATGTGCAATATTATGGTTATTAAACTACCCCCTTCATCACCTTAAAACTTTTTTAAGTGCTTCTCCATCCCCACCACCCTCCCCCTAAGAGGTTCCTGGGCGCTGCTGATCCCTAGAAACAAGCTCCAGAGACTGCTTTAAGGTGCGCCAGGCAGAAAGCAGGAAAAGGCTTTCTGGATTACTTAACGAATCAGAGATCCAGATGTTTTTAGAAGAGAGGAGAGAGGGCAGGATGCACACTGTGAAGTGGGAGACTCTCCATGTAATGCAGCTCCTGGTGATGAGTTAACCACACAGCTCCTAACTTCTATGTGAAACCCACTCCAGAGACACCCTGTCAACTAGCCTTTCTTACAAGCAATCCCCTGTGCCCAGTTACTTAGAAAGAAAACAGCTTTTAATAACAGATGCCTTGTTGAGAATCCCATGGGTCATCTGTGGAAGGAAACCACAGTACAGAGAACATTTGATTCATTTCTTTAGAAACCCATGAGCTTCTGAGGCAAAATGTTTGGATTTAAGTTCTGGTTCTTTGTTGTTTTGTTGTTTTCACATTTAATATATACCCAGATGTCCTGGCAACATCCTAGAAAGATGAAGGGGCTTCTCCAAGGTACACTGCATGTCACCCCGTTAGCATATAACACCCTGTTCTACAGTTGTGTTTTCAGGAGCTGTCTCTGCCACTGGCCGCCTTTCTCCAGGCGAAGGCTACACAGGTCATGGTGGCGACAGCATGGGCGGTAAATCACACCAAAACAGATATAATCCTGCCGTAACTAATTTGTAATGCTACTTTATTCAAGAGTTTCAAATTCTCCTTGCTGTGGCTGCTGCATTAAAACGGGCACAATAATGCCTCACCACCCAGGAAGCCAGCCTGAGAGAAAGTGTGCAAGGGGCTTAGTGGAGGGTCTGGTTCATGAAAAGCAAGCAAAACTATCAGTCAATATGTGCTGTTTTTACTTTCAGGGCTGAGTCCCAGAGTGCCCAGCAAATCATAGTGAATAATAAATGCTAATCAAATTTGGGTACGTGAATAAAGCAAACCTGAGTCAGAAGAACTGAATTTGGTTCAGTGGTTTACCAAGTACCAGTTAAATGGCCTTCGGCAAAATTATGTCAGCATACCACAGAGTCTTTGTTTGTAAAGACAAAACGACAGTTTCTTCAGAGCCCCTATGACAGGAAGTGTGAGTCTGTGGTACCAAGTTCTTTGTAAATCTAGGCAAGTGGACGCCGTAATTATCAGTTATGGATTACCCCGTCACTGTCAACAGTGTATTTTGCTGGTCCTCAAATCCAGACACACTACTAAAGGACTCAGGCTCCTCAGATCATTTTCAGTGCAAATGGGAAACTGAGAAGGAGACACTTCCATGAAAGACTGACATGCACCTGCTCGAGGTGGGGCAGGAAGAGGGGCTCCTGCTGGTGGCCTAGCTGGGGCAGGAGGCCAGCCTGCATGAGAGCCTCCCATCCCAGACAGAGCACCTGCCAGAATCCGTGCACCACCCCCCCAGGACTGTCCTTCCTACTGGCAGTGCTCAGGGGCTGGCAGACGAGGTCTCCTCCACACAGAGGTGGGACACCCTCATTCCTCAAGTCAGAACAATACTGGCACCAGTTTAATTCGGTTGGCCCAGGGATGCCCAGTGCTCACTATAAGGCTAACCTGCCTCAGAGCAAGGCTTTTTTTATTGGAAATTCCCAGCAGGTGTTCCACAGAAATAATGTAGCAAAAGTGGGCCAGCTCCCAACCAGTCCCCAGCTGCCTTTTCAAAAAACACAATGATTCCAAACATGTGGTAAAATACACCATGTAATTCACAACACAGCTGAACTCTGCTCAATTGTAAGCTATGATCTGAGTCCAAAGGCCCATTTGAAAAAGAAGAAGGCGATTCTTACACATCTTCTGTGTTTGCTCATTTAGCTTGAGCAAAGTTTAAAAAGTAGCAAAATTTATATTTGGGATCTACCCAACAGAGAGATATCAACTTAGAAATAGTATGTTGTATGGAAGGGTCTTTAAATTTAATTGTTATGATCTGCTATCTCATCCTCCGTCCCAGAGACAGGTATTGACATATCAGAAAGATGAGAATACGTGGACTCAGTGACTTGGCCTGGCCTGGTCGACTCACCGATAGAAAAGCTCACCTTGGACTGGAGGTATGCTGAACATCATCATCTGTGTGCCTCCATGACACCAGTCTGTCTTCTTTCCCCATCTAGCAAACCCTTTCGCCTGTGCCCCAGCACCTAGAAAGACAGTCTACTCCCTGGCAGATAGGACAGAAACATTTCCTTTTCCCCAAAGTGCCCCTCTATCAAAACGACCATGCTCTCTGCTCAGGAAATGAAAAGCCACATGGTTCTGCACAGTCTCCTAACCACCTGAGAGGTATTCATGTATGTGCGTGTGTATAAAGTATTCACATGTGTGTATGTAAGTTACATGTATGTATAAATTATTCACTTGTGTGTATATACAAAGTATTCATGCATGTGTGTATAAGGTATTTACAGGTGTGCATGTGTGTGTGTATGGTTAAGTCTAAAGAATAAGCTTGCTAATCTAAACCAACCCCTGAAGTAGGAAACAGTTTCTGTCTTCAAGGATCTAAGGAACAATCATGGAAAAGAGGAAGGGGTAGAGTGCTTCAGGGTTGCATGAGTGAGTGGAGGTCTGTATTCTTTCTAACTCAATGGTAAGAATGGCGCATCTGTGGACTGGGGCTCCGCGAGAAGGGTGGTGGCAGGCTGCCTACCGCAAGAAGGGGCTCCGTGACTCAGCTGTCAGGCTGGGGGCCCTTTTGACATTTCTGCAACCCTCCTTATTCTTTCTCAGAGAGAGAGAGAGAGAAGGTGCACAGGAATTGAGAACAATATTTCTGAGGTGAAACGGAGTTTAAAAGAATGGCTGAGATTCTTCATTTGATTAGTGCAAATAAATCCTGTAAATGCCTTATGAGCTACTGACAGGTAACTATTGTTAAGGACAGGTTTCCCGTTGTCACTCCAACCAGACAGCCTCGCGGTCCGGCCGAGTGGACAGGTTCTCCCACTCCCCCAGCTCGCTGTCACACTGGCTTCTGTGCCCATCCCCCGCCTGCACCTCTTGGTGCCCAACTCATGCCTCCCTGCCTATGTCAGAGGGAAAGGGAAGCTCTCAGGGAACTACCCCAGCGGCGCTCCGGGCTCCGGCTTGAGTGGGTGATGGAAGGCTCGCTTCTCTGCCTTCCAAGTAGAGAACCAGTTTAGAGAGAGATGCAAGCACACAAGGGTCAGCCTGACAGCGGATAGGCTAGTTGGACAACAGGGCTCAGTGTGGGTGACCCCAGGGCTCACTAACACCCTCTGGCACCCCACCCACCCCCACCTCCACGGCTGGCGGGTCACCCAGAGGACAGGACGGCCTCTGACCTGCGTGCTGGCGCGCCACGGGGCCATGCCCTGCCCCTGGCTGGGGCGCGAGCGCGCTGCGCGGGGCCCACGGGGAGCCCATTGCAAGGTGGCAGCCTCAGCGCACTGGGGGTGGAGCCCCCCTGGGCGGTGCGTGGGGCTGAGCCCGGGAGGACCTGGCACGAGCTGTGAGGGGTCGCGAGGCGGGCGGAGACCCACGGTCCCGTCCAGGACGCGCCCGACCCTGAGCCCCCAGCTCCCGACCCGCCGCCCGGCGGTCAGGAGGGGCCGCCTGCTTCTCCGCTCTCGGCCTCCGAGCCGGCGGCTGGGTTCCCGGGCGGCTGCGGGGCCGACTGCCGGGCTCTGGGCCGAGGGGCGGCGGGTGCCCCGGGAGGACGCGGGCGGCACGTGGGCCCCGAGGGCACCAGGCCGGCGGGGGACGGAGCGGAGCCAAGGGTGAGGCGGCGCAGCCGTGCTCCGCGCCCGTCCGCAGGGCCAGGTTAGGGCCCCAGCGCTGTGCAAAAGCCCGAGGGGGTCCCTGGGAGGAGGCATCCCGGGCAGGTGAGGGGGGTGCAGGGGAGGATGCTGTGGGGATGGCGGAGACTCTGCTGCCCAGCCCCTAGGTCGATAGAAAAGTTTAAATCCTAATTACCTTAGGCTTCTGAAAAAGAGGAATATACCCCAAAATTCCTAGGAGAAAACTTGAGTCTTTTTCCTTGAATATATAAATCACGTGTTTGAAGCATAAAGACCCCAAAGACCCCAGGAGATAACGAAAACACTGCCGGGAGACTGCAGACTGAAGGAGAAAAGGGCAGGGTGAGTGGGTGGGGGGATAAGGGGTGGGGGTCTGGGGGAGAAGATGCTTTTTAGAATATAGAAGCTGAAAGTGAAATCATATGCTATTTGTCTTTCTCTTTGACTCATTTCACTTATCATAACACCCTCTAGATACAACCACATTATCTGGAGTGGCATGATTTCATTCTTTTTTATGGTTGAGTAATATTCCATTGCATGTAGCCCACATCTTTATCGATTCATCTGTGGATAGACACTTGAGTTACTTCCATTATCTTGGCTATTTAAATAATGTTATTTAAACAAAGAAGTCCACAGATCTTTCTGAATTAGTGTCTTCTGTGATAGTTGGATCATATGGTAGTTCTATTTTTAATTTTTTGCAGAACCTTCATACCATTTTCCACAGTGGCTGCATCAATTTACACCCCCACCACAGTGCACAAGAGTTCCCTTTTCTCCACATCCTCACCGATGCTTGTGAGTTCTTGTCTTTCTGTTACTAGCCAGTTTGACAGGTGTGAGGTGATTTGGTTTGATTTGCATTTCCCTGGTGCTTAATGATGTTCAGCATTAGTACTTGGTAAACCACTGAGCTGAGCTCAGTTCTTCTGACTCAAGGTTCTTCATTTATGCACTCAAATTTGATTGGCATTTATTAATCATTATGATTTTCTGGACACTCCAGGACTTAGTCTTGAAAGTAGAAATAGCACATATGGCTGAAAATTTTCATTGCTTTCCATGAGCTACTTTGCTAAGTGCCTCGCACACTTTATCTCAGTCTGGCTTCCTGGGTTGAGGTATTATCCTGCCTGTTTTATTATCAAAGTAACCACAGCAAAGAGAATTTAAAACTAGACAAAACAGCATTAAAAACTGGTTAAGGTGGGAGCTGGTATAATTTCTTCCTTAAATGTTTGGTGGAAATTACCAGGGAGCCTATCAGCCCTGGTGCTTGTTTGGGGAGGTTATTAATTACTGATTAATTTTCTTTAATAAATATTGGCCTATTCAGCTTGTTCACCTCTTCTTGTGTGAGTTTTTGTTGTTTGAACTAATTAGGTCATTTCTTGTAGGTTATCAAATTCGTAGGCATACAGTTGTTCATAGTATTTATTGTTCTTTAATGTCCATATGTAATGATGTCCCCTCTCATTTCTGACATTAGTAATTTCTCTTTCTTAATTATCTTGGCTAAAGACTGATCAATTTTATTGATATTTTTAAAGAAACTGTTTTTGGTTTCATTGACTTTTTCTATTATTTTCTGTGTTTAACTTCATTGTTTTCTGCTCTAATATTTATTATTTCTTTTCTTCTGCTTCCTTTGGATTTAATTTGCTTTTGTTTTTCTAGTTTCCTAAGGTAGAAACTTAGATAATTCATCTTAGATATTTCATCTTCTCTATGCTATGACTTTCCCTCCAAGCACTGCTTTCACTGCATCTAACAAATTTTGCTAAGTTATACTTTCATGTTCATTTAGCTTAAACTGTCTTACTGTCTTAAAGTTTTTCTTTAGATTTCTTCTTCAGCCCATGTGTTATTTATAAGTGTGCTATTTAATCTCCAGGTATTTTGGGGTTTCCCAGTTACCTTTCTGTTATTTATAGTTTAATTCCATGTGGTTAGAAAACAGACATTGTATAGTTTCTATTCCTTTAAATTTGTTTATGTGTTATCATGACACAGGTTATGGTCTATCTTGGCAATTGTTCCATGTGAGTTTAAGAAGAATGTGTATTCTACTGTTGTTAAATTAAGTGGTCTATAGATGTCCATTATAGCCAATTGATTGGTACTATTGTTGAGTTCAACTATGTTCTTACTGATTTTCTGCCTGCTGAATGTCCATTTCTGAGAAAGGGCTGTTGATGTCTCCAGCTTTGATAGTGGATTTATCTGTTTCTCCCTGCTGTAGTTTGATGATCAGTTGTTAGGTGCAGGCATGCTGAGGATTGTTAAGTCTTCTAAGAGAACTGACCCTTTATTTCTATATAATGCCTTTCATTAACCCTGATAACTGCCCTTGCTTTGAAGTCTGCTCTGTCTGCAATTAATACAGGTACTCCTACATTTTTAAAAATTAGTGTTAGCATGGTATATTTTTCCCCATTGACTTTTAATCTATATGTTTTTATCTTTGAAATAGGTTTCTTGTAGACCACATATAGTTGGATGTCTTTTTTTGATCCACTCTGACAATCTTTGCCTTTTAATTGATGTATTTAGCCCATTGATGTTCGTAGTAATTATTGATATAATTGGATTAATATCTACCATGTTTATTACTGTTTTCCACATATTGCTCTTGTATGTTTTTTTCTTCCACTCTTTTTCTTCCTTTTTTGGTTTTAACTGAGCATTTTATATGATTCCACTTTCTCTTTTTCCTTAGTACATCAGTTATACTTTTTTTCTTTACTTTTTATAATTGTTGCTCTAGACTTTGCAATATACATTTACAGCTAATCCAAGTCCACTTTCAAATAACACCTCACCACTTCACAAGTAGTGGGAGACTCTCATAAAAAGAAAATATCCTAATTCCTCCTTCTCATTCCTAGTATCATTGTTGTCAGTAATTTCACTTACATACAAGTATACATAAGTGTGTGTGTGTGTGTGTGTGTAAGAAATTCATTGTTGCTGTCATAATTTTGGACAAACTTTTGCCTGTTAGAGCAATTAAGAAGGAGAAAATAATATTTTTTTTACTTTCACTCTTCCTTTTTTGATGTTCTTCCTTTATGTAGCTCTGAGTGTTTCATCTATATTATTTTCTTTCTCTGTGAAGAACTTCTTTTAATATTTCTTGTGAAACATGTCTGTTGGAAACAGATTACCTCAATTTTAATTTTTCTGAGAAAATCTATTTCTCCTTCACTATTGAAGGATGATTTTGCAGGGTGCAGAGCTCTAAGTTTGTTTTTTCTCTCAATACTTTAAGTATTTCACTTCACTCTCTTACTGCCTGTATGGTTTCTGAGAAGAATTTGAGTTATCCCCCCACCTCCTGGTTTCTTTTAGGATGTTTTCTTTGTCTGTGATTTTCTGTAGTTTGAAAATCATACACATGTGTTGGGTTTTTTTTGCATTTATACTTCTTAGTGTTCTCTGAGCTTTCTGGGTTTGTGGTTTTGTGTCTGAAATTCATTTGGGGCAAATTCTCCGTCATTACTTTCTCAAATATTTATTCTGTTCCTTTCTTTTTCTGGTATCCCCATTACCCATAGGTTATGCAATACATGGCTGTTGCCTCTATATAAAGAGCTCCGCCCAGTGCTCTGGGTGTGACATGGTGGCAGGGCTGCAAGGTTGCAGGAGAGCAGAGCAGAGGCTGGAGTGGTGGCAGCGCCAAGGACAGAGGCCCAGAGGATGGCTGTGTGGGACAGCTGTGCAGGCAGAGAGACCCAGAGGATAGCTGTGTGGACAGAGGGGCCCAGAGGCAGAGACTGGCTTGCTGCATGCAGACTCGCTCCGAGTGAACACGATTTTAGTGACTAACCTGCCACCCTGGAAATAAAGTTGGGTATAACCCTTTCACCCCAAGAATGTTTTGCTGTCAATTTCTTTGGTCACATTGAATCCATAGCGAACTTGTCCAGGGCTGAAACCCATTGGCAAGACAGCATCTTGAATTGAATTGTCCTACTGTCCCTGGATACTCTGATCTATCATTTTCAGTCATTGTTCTCTTTACTTTAGATTTGAAGTTTCAATTGCTGTGGGGATAAAGTGAAGTCAGTGGCCTCACCTGGCCCTGGTTGGCTAGCTGACTACACACATGTGGGCAATACATTGCAACTGACTCTATATAAAGAGCTCTGCCCAGTGCTCTGGGTGACATGGTGGCATGGCTGCTTCAGGGCTGCATGGCTGCAGGAGAGCAGAGACTGAGATGGCTGCAGGGGCAAGGGGCCCAGAGGCAGAGATAGCTTGCTGCATGCAGTCTTGCTCTAAGTGGACGGAATTCTAGTGATTGACCTGCCACCATGGAAATACAGTTGGGTATAAACGCTTTCACCCCAAGAATGTTCTACTGTCATTTCTTTGTTCACACTGAATCCACAGTGAACTTGTCTGGGGTTGAAACCCATTGGCAAGACAACTGGTGATAGTAGGCAAGGTTTGTTGATGACCAAGGAAAAAGAACAGGCTGCCCTCGTGGGAGGAGTGTTTCAGCAGGCTGCACCTATGGACCGTGAGACATTCGAGTGTCCCCTGTGGACATGTGGTACTGGAAAGGGGTGGAGGACTGGTGACCACCACAAGAGAAAGCTGACTGAAATGGCGTCACTACGAAGTGCCTTGGCCCGAGAAGGAGCAGCAGCCCGAGAAGCAGCAGTATGGGTGTGCAGGCGGCCAGGTGCCGTGGGGCAGGTGATGGAAGAGGCCCGAGAAGGAGCGGCTGGAGAAGGAGCAGTATGGGAGTGCAGGCGGCCACGTGCCGTGGGGCAGAGGAAGGATGTAGTGGAGCTGTCAGCCCCAGAAATGGAGGAGCGGAGGTTTGAGGAGCAGGTGGGGGTGGAGGCCTGCTGGTGCCCGAGGCATCGGCCCCTCCTCGGTGGAGACCCCACCTGGCTGAAAGCTGGTGGAGAGCCCGAAGGACTCGGCAGCCGCGGGTTCCTCCAGGAGCGGTGCAGCCCCCTCCACAGGTTGTGGAGCACTCCTGCTCTGCTTCTGCCCCCAGGCTCAAGCACAAAAGGAAATACGGTCTGCTTCTTGAAGGAAGAACTTTAAGGGTCCTGTGAAGGTCACAGGACCCAGATGTGGGTTGGTTTGAAAAGGCAGGAGCAGACGGAAAGAAATTGGACTGAAGCTGTAGCAACTGAGACCGGGGCAGTGGTCGCGGCTGCTGAGAATGAAGCAGAAGCAGAGATAAAGCAACAAGATTGGCCTGGGCATCTGCAAGACTTTCTGCTGGAGAGGCTGGAGAAGGTGGGTATTGTAAGGCCCACCCATGGTCCTTCTGGTTAACTCCTTTGAGTAGAACTGATTTGAATACAGTCAGGATGACCACTTGGTGGCAATGGATCTCCTCAGGTTTGAGGGTTATTATAATTTGTTGTAATTTTTGTTATTTGTATATTGTTGTAACCTCTGTTGTTATTATGGAATTTGGTTACAGTACTCTGGCTTTCTCACACAGGGACCATTGCAGAGGATTGAGGGCACATAGACTGAGAGAAGAGAATCCTGGAGGGGTGGAGTGTGGATAAAATGAAGGTTCCTGTGGCCGGGATTCTCGCCTGGCCCTGGTTGGCTAGCTCACTACACATGTGTGGGTAATACGATGCTATTGACACTATATAAAGAGCTCCACCCAGTGCTCTAGGTGACACGGTGGCACAGCTGCAAGGCTGTGGGAGAGCAGAGCAGAGGACAGAGGCCAAGACCAACTTACTACGTGCAGACTTGCTCTGAGTGGATGGGATTTTAGTGATTGACCTGCCACCATGGAAATAGAGTTGGGTATAATCCTTTCACCCCAAGAACGTTCTACTGTCATTTCTTTGGTCACACTGAATCCATAGTGAACTTGCCGGGGGCTGAAACCTATTGGCAAGGCACCGTACTGAACAAGTAAACAAAATAACGGTAAGGTCTCTTACTGTACCTTTCAATATGCCTTGTAATTTTTTTCTGATGGCACATGAGGTACTGGGTAAAAAGAAACAGCTGTAACTAGGCCTTCAGTCATGTGGTGCGGTGTGGAGTTAGGGTCCTGTAGTGCTCAGTCTCTTAGTGAACTTATGCCTCCGGATTGTGAACTTCACCATTGCTTCTGTTATTTTTTTTCTCCTTCTTTAGGTGGGACAGGAGGTCTAGAGTGAATTAGAGCTGAGTATTTCACTTTTCCCTTGGTAACCTAGAACGGACAGGAGTTGGACATTTCCCTTCCCCCAGGCCAGTTAAGCTCTGATGATACCCCAGCTGGTTCGGCTGTTTGACCAGTTTCTCCTGAGGCCAGAGCTTGTTAAGAACAGAGTGCTCTGGCGTATTTCAAACCGGTTCTCCTCACTGCCTGCCAGAAACACTGGGGTATTTTTCTCAGAGGTGTACTGTGGGAACCTCCTCGAACTTCTGCAGGTAAGTGTCGTGTCCCCCCGCCCCCAATGGTTGGATCCTCTTGGAGTTCGTAGCTCTCAGAGTTGTCCCCACTGGGCCTCGGCCTGTGTCAGAGTTCAGGGCTCCCTGCCCCACTGCTGGTTCCCTGTTTGCCACTGTGGTTTCTACTTTGGAGTCTCTGCTCTGGAAAGCCGTGCCACCCCATGTCTGCCTGCCTGTCCCCCCAGTTTGTTCTGCATATTCCCCTCTCTTGAGCATCCAAGAAGAGTTGGTTTTTGTCTGTCCAGCTTTCTACTGTTTTTAGGATGGAGTGGTGACTTTCAGGCTCCTTACATGTGGAACTGGCAACTGGAGGTCACATTTAAATTTTAGAATAAGCTTTTTATATCTACAACAAAACTGGCTGGGATTTTGATAGGAATTGCCTTGAACTTACAAATCAGTTCACAGATAAACTTTGCTCACGATGCTTCCAATCCATGAATGACAGTATATCTATTTACTTGGTGATTTTATTTCTTTCATCAACATTTCACCATTTTTGCATACTATACATTTTGTTAAGTGCATGCTAAATATTTCATTTTCTTCACAAAAATTATAAATTTTCACTTTCCGCATTTGTGTTGCTAGTAAATAGAAATTAAGTTGATTTCTGTGCTTTGGTCTTATATCCTGCGACCTTGTTGAACTCATCTGTAAATAAGGATGATTATTCCTCTCTAATCTGCATTTTTTTCTTTTTATTTATTTCAGTGGCTAGAATTTCTAGTAATATGTTGAATAAAAGTTGCAAAAGTGGATATTCTTAGTTTGGTCCCAATATTATGGAAAAGGATTCAGTCTTCCAGTATTAAGTATGACACTAAATGTAGGGTTTTGTACAATCTCTTTATTAAGTTGAAGTGATCCATCTCTATTCCTAACTTGCTGATGGTTTTTATCATGAATGGATGTTGGATTTCATCTTGTGTGTTTTTGTGTCAATTTAAATCATCACAAGGCTTTTTTTTCTTTAACTTGTTGATAGGGTGGATTACATTGATTTTTCAATGTGAGACCATCCTTGCATATCTAGAATAAATCCCAGTCAATAATACTCTGCAATTCTTTTTATACCTAGTTAGATTAATTAAAATTCAGTTTATTTAATGGTTAGGGGATTATTAAGATTATACATTTTCTTTTGGTTGAATTTCAGTTGTTGGGGTTTATGAAGAGTTGCTCCATTTCTTCTAAGTGTCAAACTTATGAGCATAACATGATTGTATTTTGAAGGTTGGGAGGGTAAAAGATCCTAAATCTAAAAAGTAGGTTTTCTACACTCAAAGGGGCCAAACCTCAAGATCTCAGCAGACTCTCATAAGCAGGTATTCTATAATAACTAGAAAATCCACTAAGAAAACTGTACCAAGTGATACATCTTGAAAATGCTGTAAGTTAGTCAAGATGTAATGCTAAAAACCTAAATAACTCACAGAAAAGGCAAGACAGGAAAACAGGGATTAGAAACAGAGACAAAACCAAATGACAAAATGGCAGGGTCAAGCCCTACCAATCAATAATTACCTTAAAATTAAAAGACTAAATACACAAATTAAAAGACAGAGATGGACAGAATTAAAAGAAACAAAAAAGCTTAGAGGCAGGAAAGTCATGGAACCCGGTGTGAGTGGGGCGATGTGCTGGGTTGATAAAGTTGAAAGAGCAGGAGACCCTTTTAAAAAAAGAAAGGTTTCTCAGTCAAATTGCTTTGGGAAACACATGGCCAGATAATGATAAGATAAAGTTAAATGAGCCCAAAGAGGAGGCAGAAGCCAGGGGTGGTTATATCAGGTTATATGTTTTGAACTTTATTCTAAAGATAATGGGAAGCTAGTCAAGGTGTTAGAGAGACTTTGTCATATTTTTATTTTTCAAGCTAATCACAAAATTATTTGGAGGATGCAAGAATGGAAGAAGGCACATTGCGGAGCACTCGTGATTGTTGGCAACAAGTGTGAGGCTGAGAATGGGAGGTTGCTAGGATGGGGGGAAAGCAGTAGGGCTGTCCATAAGGGGGCATCATTCAAACAACCTCAAAATAGAGAAGGGGCACACATTGAGAAGTAGTGGAATGTGAGCTCCCGAGGCAAACGCTACTGACAGACTCTTGAATTCAATTTCTTTAATCTTTTTTTCTTGTCAATCTTTTACATCATGGATGGAGAGTTCCTACTTTTCAAATTTATTGACCATGGCCTTCTGTAAGAATATACTGTACATCAGAACATTCTGGTCCAAAATAGGTGAGTTTGTACACACAGATGTGTGCACGTGCGCACCCCCCTCCCCCACAGATTAGAAACAAAGATAAAGGAAACAAGGAAACATTTACCTTCCTAACTGGGAAGTGATCTGATAGTGTTTATTCTATTTCAATTCATTCCCATTCTTTCCTATGTCATAGCATTCTAGATGTTGAATTAAAAACAATGTCTTAAACCTAAATACATTTCCCTATGTGCTGAACACTAATGACTTTTTACTCATTGTTTGAAAAATCCTGCTGAAGGCAATGCTCGCATGCTTTATGAACTGACATCAGTGTGAGGGATTGGAAACAACCTGCCAAGGGTTTTTCTGCTCCGCCACTCCCACTTCTGAATAAATGGCTTTAGCCCTTGAGAGTTTTGATATATTTATAAGGTGGCAGTAGAAAACCTTTTATCTGGTGTCCATTGGATTTAAGCCTATTTTTCCTCCAACAATGATTTTTCACTAATTCTATTGTGATGAACACAGTGAGGGGACACGATGTGTAAGCAGTGACTCTACTGAACCAGCTCTGTGCGTGAACAAGGGCAGCTTAAAACAACTTCAGCAGTGAATTTCCAAGATGTATAATTACTGAGTCTCTGTTTTATGCTTCATCTGCCAGCATATCTCAAAATGTGTCCTATGGGACACTAGTTCCCCAGTACATATATACATGTCATAAAGAAAAAAGGTTTCTCAGTCAAATTGCTTTGGGAAACAGGTGGCTAGATAATGATGAGGCAGGTTGTTTTACTGCAGAACTTCTCAGTGCTGTTAATAAGTTACATATAAATATATGTCTGATCTCTTCCTAAATTCTTGATTCGATATCTAACTTGAAATCTCTGAGTATCTAATCAACATCTCCACATTATCGTGGACAATCTCACACCGCTTTGTCGGTGCTGAGCTGGGGAGGGGTTCAGCTCCTCTGGTGCCCTACGGAGACCAAGGAAGGGGGTGGGAGGAGTGTACCCGCCCCCCCTCCCATGTCGGTGGGCCTTGCTAGTGAGAGGTGGGCTGGAGGCTCAGCTCCCCACCTAAGCCCCCTGAGGCTTGTGTGGGGAGTAAAGCAGATTGGCGACTGGCCCTGCCTCACATCACCTCATTGCCTTGCTGCTGCCGAGTGGGGATCAAGGCGAAGTTTGCTGCTGGACCACAATACTACCCTGGCTAGGGACTCGGAGCCCTCAGCCTCCTGGGCTGGGAACTGAAGATCAGCTTCCACTGCCCTCACTAGTACCACCCCAGCGGGGGAATGAGGCCGCCTCCTGCTTTTGCTGGGTGGGGTCAGAAGATGCCCACTCTCACCAGCACTACGGACACTATCCCAGAGGAGGAATGGGAGGATTACCCGCTTCTGCTCCCTGCTTGGACCTGCCAACTCTCCTAGGTGGGAAAAGAGGAGCCTGACCCCTGCTTCCACCCCTGCTTGGCCCCTGCTGACCCACTGTGCGTCTGGGGGTGGAGGCAGGTGGAGTGGTTCTACAGAGAGGGGAGGGTAACACCAAATAGGTTTTCTGATCCCTTTTATCAGTCCTTTGGTGAGTGGGGAACAGGGTTTTCACTGTCTGTGCCTCTCAGTGGCTCTAGGTTAGAGGCTTCCACTGTGCCCTGTCTGGGATCGAGGGGGAGCTGTGAGGATGCCTGGGGACTTACCACCACGTCCTCACGGAAGTCCCGAGGTCCAGAGGCAGTCCCCCTTCTTCCTGCTTTTCCATGGACCTATGTTTGCTGCTGCATGTCCAGAGCTATTATAAGAGGGAAGATCTAGGATAAATAAGTCTATTTCATATCACCCTAAACTGGAATTTTGATTGACTTTTGAATACTTAACCATTTATTATAAATAACTATTCACTGGTGGCAGTGATCATGTTTAGACTTAACAAGCAGGGCCTGGTTAGTTTGGTGATCTGTGGCTCCAATAATAGTTTAATTTTCAGAGGCTTGCATGGTATTATTTTGGCCTTGGTTTATCTGGTGCTGCTGGGTCTCCCCATGTCCTTTCTGGCCTTGTCTGAGGCCTGGGGAGGTAAGGTCTGTGTTCAGGTGAGGGGGCCGATGTCTCATAGGGGGTGAGGGGATTGTCAGGCTCACAAGATTCCTCGGCTGGGTCCCTTGGGATGGTTTGGACCTATCTCCACAGTGTTTGCTCATTTGGTGCGGGAGAGGTAGGGGTGGAATGTCAGGGATGCTGAGGTTTCTAGGCCTAACGCTTGTTGAGGTGGGATTCACCTGTCTGTACGGGTGAAGAGGGCTCTGGAGCCAGGTGACTGAGTGCAGGGCCCTTCGATTTGGCCCACTCTGCATGCCCAGGCTACTGGCTAACTCCAGGAGAGCTGGTCTCAGGCCTTCTGGGGAAAGAGGCTACCTTGTCTATGCTGTGCACTGTGGCTAGAGCCCTCTGGTTCTGCTCTCCTGTCCCATCATCTGTCAGCGAGGGAGAGGATGATTCTCAGGCCAATGCAGAAGGAGGTACCACTTTGTTCTCAATTCGTGATTATAATCAAAAACAAGTTTTGGCAAGACATTGAGAAATTAGAATCTTCATACATTACTGTTGTTGATGGAAAATGGTGTAGTCACTTAGTGTAAAACGTTGGGAATCTCTAAAAGTTTGAAAAATAGAATTACTATATGACCTATGAATTCTACTAGGTATATGCTCCATGGAAATGATAACATGTGTCCACACAAAAACCTGTACATACATGTTTATAGCATCATTATTTACAATAGGCAAAAACTGGAAACAAGTCAAATGTCCTTTGACTGATGATCAGATTAAAAAAATGTGTGCTATATCCACTTAATATTCTTTAGCGATAAAAAGGAATAAAATTCGAGTGTAGGCTACAACATGGATTAACTTGAAAACACTATCCTAACTGAAAGGATCCCGTAACAAAAGACTCCATATTGTTTTATTCCATTTACGTGAAAGGTTCAAGTTGGTGAACTACAGCTGCCTAAGGTTGGGTTGGTGTCAGAGGAAATGAGAATGACTCATTGGCTCAGCGTTGTTGTTCTGTTTAGTTTTTGGATGGACAAAAATGTTATGAAATTAGAAGAGACTCATAGTTAAATAATACTGTGAATATACTAAAAACAATTGGCTTATGCACTTTAAGTTGGTGAACAGTATGGTTCGTGAATCACACTTAGTAACATTAAAAAGTAACGGGTGTTCCACTGCTCTTGGGTGGAACATTTTGTACATTTTAGTTAGATCCAGCTGGTTGTTGGTTTTGTTTAGTCTTGTCTTACCATTGCTGTTTTTTTGTCTGCTGAATTTTTGATTGCCTAAATAAGAGGATTTAAATCTCCAACTATAATTTTACATTTTTCTGTTTCTCTTTTTAGTTTTGTCTGCTTTTGTTTCATGTGTTTGAAGCTCTGTCCTTAGGTGTATACCTATTAATGATTGTTGTCTTTATTGTGTCTTGACCATTTTATCTTTCTATAATGTTCCTAATTTTCTTTAATAATCTTGTTGGCTCCAAAGTCTACCATATCTAAAATTAATGTAACCACTCCAGAGTTCTTTACTCTGGATTTCTTTTCATTAGTGTTTACCGAGCATATCTTTTTCCATATTTAAAATTTTAGCCTATTATATAACAGTGACTTTCTTGACATCATATAGATGAGTCATACCCTTTTTATTATTCACACCACCAATCTTTACCTTCAACTGGTTTGTTTAACCATTTATATTTAATGTAAATGTGGATGTGTTAGGATTTAAATTTGCCATTTTAGTATTTTCTGTTTATTTCTTGTTTTATGTAATCTCTGCTTCCTCTTTCCTGATGTTCTCTGGTGTACTTCTACATTTTTTTAGTATTCTGTTTGTTTTATCTAAAATGTTTTTGACTATATATCTTTATTTGTATCTATCATCTATCAGTTGTTGCTCTAGGGATTACAATGCACATACCAAACTTATCACAGCCTATTAGTATCAATGTTTTATTACTTCAAATGGGATATAGAGACCTTACCACAACTTGTGTCTCTTTGTTCACCTGCCTCTATGAAACAGTGATCTTAAATATTATCTCTATTACATTTAAGGAATGCTTGTTAGGTTTAGTAATTGGTAAGGTTTAGTTTATTTAAGTAATATTGTGTGTCAGCTAGTACTCAATGTTTTACCCAAATATTCTAATATCTGCTCCATGCAATAGTTATAAATAATGTTATGTTATTTATATATATGATTATTAATACTATTTTCACCATTCTTATAGATGCAGAAACTCAGATGTAGGGACTTTAGATGTTTAATCTGAAGTTATGGTGTTAAGTTGCTGAGTTACAATGTCATTCAGCTTCTATGTGGGTTTAAAGTAGAGAATCTTAATTCTGCACTATTGCCCCTTTCAATATGAAACTATTCAAGGATGCCTCCAAAACTGAAAAGTTGGGTAAAGAGGAAATGCTACTGGGTCAGGAGGCCGGCGACTTGGGATCCAGCTTGACTGTGCTGCAAATAGTCCTTGAACCAATCTGGAGCTCATTCTTTATCAGCAAAAGCAAATGTTTATATTCAACAATCTCTAACACACTTTTCAGCTTAGTCTCTGCGAACTAGATCTTGGCGAGTGCATTTGGTCATGACTACATTAGTTTTAGTATTAGATAGAGACATTTGTGTCACCAACAAAATCCAGTCCTTTGCCTCAGTTCGGGTCTGAGTTCACCAGTGAGTTCTTGGAAACATTAACCCAAAAAGATGTGTGGAGGATCTGAGTGCTGCAGTCAGTGAGGTTGGGAAGGCAGCACCCTTCATCCCCCTCTGGAGATTCAAAATGTGCCGTAACTCACAGCATCCTGGAAATCATAAGCCTCTTTAATTTCTACTAATCCAGCATTTTCCAAACTAAAGTCCATTTTTACAACATACCATCTACTTTGGAAATACTTGGATTGGATTTCTCCAGTTTGAAGGCAGTGGCCTAGATCTATAGCTTCTCAAACGGACCACACTGTAATATTCTGTGAAGGTAGATATAAAGGGGATCAATTGCTGGAAGGCTATTTTATTTTTGCCTTATTCACTCAACAGGGGCAGAGAGCCCATGGTTTGTGTGATAGATCGTCAGTGATCAGGGGCTCCTTCTGAGCTCTTCATGAAATCACTCTTCATTTTGTTTTGACCAATGAGGATCTACTCTGTGCACCTACTATGTGCAGAGCTGTCTCCTAAAAAAAAGAGAACACTAAACACATGGATAGTAAAGTAATTACAGCCCGATTGGCCTTGTTTTCAGCCTCGGAACCAGAGCTTTTGTTGGCTACATTCTAGGAACTAATTAGGAGCTTTCACATTTACAGAAGTATGATGTCTTCATTGAAATGAACAGCCACTGTCTGCAGCTGTGAGTCATTGATACGGTTCCTAAGGACACTAATATATGGGACGATGAGCATTTCTTCAAGTTCCTGCTCATTTATAAAAAATAACGTCTCATTTCTAGTGACCTCAGTTTCTCACTTTAAAATACTTGGGCATGATATATAAAGTGTAGAGAAGCGGTTTAAAGAATTTCTGCAGTTTCCTGTCAACAGGGCTATGTGTAGGATATGTGGCCGAGTCAGAAAGACTCTTCATATTGTCACGGGTGGTGACCCTGGTATGCCTTGGAGCCGGCCACTGTCCGAAGCAGCCCTTGAAGGACTGTGCCAGCAGGGAGTGAGCTGGGTTTGCCTGGAAGGGCCACGTCCGAGGACTTGCTCGGCCTCTTTCAAAGCATGTGCCGTCCCTGTTCTCGTCCACGTTGTGTGGACATCCTACTCACAACTTCTCCAATCCTGGCCGTGGTTCTGTACCTTGCTCGGGACTCAGTTCTCTAAAGCACCCGGGTCCCTCAGGTGGTGGGACTCACTTCCTCACCCCTCCCGGAGCACAGCTATGAGCCTGCTTTGTGCCTGCATCACTTTCTGTCCAGGTTGGGGTCTGCTTTTCTATGAGTACGTCTTCTCTCCTCCTGTACTGAGCGGCTGCCACGACCTGGCCCATGGTGACATGCACAGAGTCGCTCGCTGTGGTCCAGTATGCGGGGCAGTGACAGAGCTCTGCACCCCTGTGGTGCTGGCACTGTGGACGGAGGCAGTGGCTCCCCTTTGGAGCATTCCTGGGGTCCCCTTGATGTGCAGTCATGGCTGGGAGCACGCTGGTTACTAATGAAGGCCTAGGCACTACAGGAGAAAAGACTAGTGTGTTAAGAACTCTCAGAAGCCAGCCTGTGGGACAGAGTGGCAAAGGACAGGTTATAAATGAAGGCAGAGGATTTGGCAGAAGTCAGACCACACAGACTGTCTCTTCCTGTGGCCATGGCCAAGTGTATAACGAATACTTCTCAGGCAGTTCACACGGGCCGCACACCACCCCAGGCTTTGTGGATGTAGCAGGGGGAGTAACGTCCCTGCTGTCAGCTTATGTTCTTGTTGGTAAGATAGGCAATTACAGTAAACAACACAAAGGTGTTTTCAGAAATGATGGGTGCTCTAAAGCATGCAGAACCGGGCAAGGTGATCGAGTGACGGGAGAGGAGTGGCTGCTTTAGATTAACCCGTGCAGGGCAGCCTTCCAGGATTGAAATCTCAATACTAAGCCCAATGCTAAGATGAAGGTCCAGTGTGTGGGGAGAGCATTCAGAAGAGAGGGAACAGGGAGGGCCAGGCCAAGGAGCAGGGAGCGTGGCAGACGGGCCAGCCACCACCCCACAGCTGAAGGGGAGTGAGGAGCAGGGCAGGGCTGCAGGGGCTCGATGGGGAGGCAGATCTGCCCTCACACGTCCTCCACGGCTGGTGAAGGAGAATGGGGTACAGATGGGGAGGTAGGAAGGTTGAAGGACATGGCAGGAGGAGAGAGAGGACAGTGGCTTGGAGTAAGGGGAGGGTGGAGAGGGAAAGAGTGAATTAGGGGACTGCTCACCGCTGTCAGACGCTTGCCCAGTCCCAGCCGTTTAACTGGTCTCCTGTCTCATTTCTCTGTCATCCCTACCCATACGGGACCCACAGGAATCTTTCCTTTTAAACTTTTCACTAGCATATAACAAATATACAGAAAAGCACACAGCTTGGTGCATTTTTACCAGTTGAACACTCTTTATGACCAGCATATAGATGAAGAATCAGAATGGCCCCACCGTCCTCAGGCTGCCCCCTGCTCCCTGCTGGTCCCCTCTGCTCTCGGCATCAACTGCCATCCTAACTAAGCACAAAAGAGTTCTGCCCAGTTTCCCCTTTGTATAAATGCAACACATGCCATGTCACTCCTGTGCCCCGAACCCTTTTGTGCTTTCCTACCACATCCATCCAGAATAAAGCCCTCACTTCAGCACACAAGGGCCTACCTGCTCTGGTCCCCATTCCACTCTGCCTTTCCCATCTTCTTCCTCTGTATTCCCTCTCTTGGTGCTGTTCCTGGAACTCCCCAAGCTGTTCCCCATCTCAGAAGGCCATTGTCTGAGGTTGGCATTGTGATGCCTGGTTGATAAGCATGACTTATCTCAGGTCACAGAACTCAGCAGGGAGCAGCCTCTATGCAACATTGACCCCACCCCAGTGTCCAGGGCCCTTCCCTGCCCTGTGTGGTCGGTGTTCCACCCTCTGCAGACCACACCTCCCACCTGCGGTTCCCACCGGGGCACCAGTGTCAGAGACACTGTGGTTACAGGCGCAACCACCCTGTCTCTCAATCGCCCTTTACTTCCACAGCCACTCTTTGCCCACATTACTTTCTCTCCTCTTCTCCTACCCCCGGGATATTCACTCACCATGGTCCCAGCCCCACCACCTCCTCACATACCTGTTGTTACAGCTGGTTTGTAAAATCCTGTCCACTGGCCCTGGCTCAGTTGAATGCAGGTATTGTCTTGACATGGAATCGGGGAATTTGACTTTTAGCCTATCTCAGCCACTTTCTATCTTTGATTTGAAGTGTGAACTACAATGCAGTTGGTAAGATACAGTTAGTTTTTGCTGAGTGGTTAAGAACTTGAATATGGGATCCAGACCTCCTGGATTTGCAGACCAGCTTTCTCTGTAGGCTCAGTGTTTTTGTGAAGATGTAATGTGTTAGCACACACAAAGCATCTAGAAGAATGCCAGGCCTGAGCAGTGCTCAAGGAATATCGCCTTTTATTATTGTGATCTGCCACTTCCTCCAGGAAGCCTTCTTTCAACATTCCCCTAAGCACCTGCTCCCTGGTTTCTGGAAACACTTTCCTGGAGGCTCACCTGACAGGCTAAATGGGCTTCTTCCCTTTCAGGTGGTCGTGGGCACATACATCTCTCCAAAAAGGCATTTTCCTCCTAAAAGCCAGACAGGACGTTTGAGTTCTTCGGATCCTCTGTCTAGCAGAGGTGCGTGTGGGATTTTGTCGTCTGGGAAAAGGAAAGGGAAGTCCACGGATGCCCACGAGATGGCGCTGTGAATCTATAGTCACAATGAGCAGAGCTTCTGGGAGGGGAAGGAGCCAGGGGAAGACCGCATGCAATTGGGCACCAAGCCCTTGTCTTTGAGGGCTGGGGACACCTGATGGTGGGAATTCACATAGCATATATACAAGATATTTCTCATACCACATGTGTTTTATCAAGCTTTGTTTTCCGAAGTTAGGAGAAAATTCATAAAGGGCCGGGTGAGAAACTTTTTATTGAATACCGGCTATATGACATTCTGTGCCTTTTGGTAATTTCATATCATTGGTTTTGCTGAATGAATAAATCCTTGCAACCACTTTGCAAAGCGTGCGCTCCTACCCCCATCTTATAATGAGCCAGCAGAATCCCAGAGGTGGAGTTCCTGGCGAAGGCTTGCCTCCAACACTCATGTGCAGCCAAGCCAAGACCCAAATTCTGTTCCTTCCAAATTTGAAGCCTGTGTTCTTTTTAATTCCAATGACCTACCTTTTTAGAAAATGATGTTTTGAAGTTGGATGGTGGATGGGTACCAGCTGTCCTTTTCCACAAAGAGGGGCCCTGTTCCTATGGGAGAGGTGCCATCCATGAATTTGTCTTAAGCTTCCCTAAACTGTCATCACATCAACTTTTATTATATAGTTTGCTGTGTTGAAATTACTAGTTTGTGCTCTAAATAACCTCCACCGGCTATGTGTGGAAGCGGGTCTGCCTTTTGCCTCTTTAATGGATTTCCTGGTGTTTACTGTAGGCTATACAATACAGCTAGTAAAGGGTCAAGGGACAGTGTCCCTGGTCTCTTTTTCTCCATAATTTATTAAATGACCCCAGGCAAACCATGTACCTTTTCAGAATTTCAATTTGTGAACTTCTGAAATGAGTTAGGCTTATCACAGCAGAGAGTGAGAAAGTCTTTCTGGTTGTGACCATTTTGATTTTTCTTAAAATCAAAATAGACCAAAATTTGAGGACATCATATGACAAAGATCAGTATGGGAGTTTTATGTTCCCCTTATTACAGGTCAGCTGTAGTGTCTAAATTGTTTTACTCACTGAAGAACATTTCCCTAAGCCTGTTGGCACTAAACTAAGCAGTGGAGATGGAGGAAAAGGAAAAAAAAAATCCTAGGCTTTGAACACATCTGAAGAAAAGTTATTAAAATGGTATTTTGATATTAGGTATTTAGATATTTTCTTAGGTAGGTGCTAACTTCCAAGCAGTGTCTCTGTGCTCCTAGGGCTTCAGGCAAACTGGGAATAGGTCCTGATAGTAAAGGTCCTAGTTGAATATAAGGTTTTAACTGGAGCCATTTGGACAGTCCCTGGGATGCAAAGCAATGTCTACGTGGGGATTTAGATAGGAAATTTGAGTCCTCTATTCAAAAAAGAAAGAGCGATAACAAAAACCTTGCTTGTCATTTGCTGCATTCATTCAACAAATACTCATTGGGTGTCTTCATGAGATGGATCATGTGTTAGGAGTGAAGGATGTAGAAAGGGAGAACAGACACACTTCCTGTTCTTCCAGAGCTCACAGTTGAGAATAAACAAGGAAAGCTGGAGTCATCGTATACTCCCAAAGAGGTTCCGTTAGGAGCGTGCGGGAAGCCGTGGAGAGCCATGGTCATCAGAGGGATAAGTAAGGGGCATGGTGCAGCAGGAAGGGCTCCCGGCCGCACAGCGGGCTCAGAGCTGGGTCAGCCCCTTGCCGTTAATGTGCTGAGCTAATCAGTATATTCGGTCACTTTAGTTTGAACTAACTTTGAATGATCCTCTCTCCTTCCTGGTGCACCCCTTCTGTTCATGAGGGGGTTAAGACGATGCGACTTTGAGCCGCTTTCTAAGCATAGAAGTGTGGGTTCTCATGTATGGAGACGAGAAGGCCCTGAGTTGGAGCTGAGTGGCCTGGCCGTGGGCAGCTCTTGCTGTGGGGCAGATGTCTCTTCAGCCAGTGATGGACAAATTCTGCTTCAGTGTCTATCGGATGGAAGTGTTGGAGTCAGTTCCTGTGAAAAGTATGTGATTTATTTTTACTCTGTACCTCACATACCATAATTCATTCTGAGTTTTATGGCTAAAGAAAAAAAAAACGGAAAGAGCGAGCAACTGTGTTCCCCCTCTTCACTCACCATCCTTCATTTGCAATTTGGAAATGGAGCCTCTCAAGCAGTGGTCCAAAAATAAATTACTAGGCAAATGGCTACCCCAGAAAAATAGGCGTGGATAAATAAGGTACTCTTAACAGAATCACTGATGATACTGTTAGTCTAGAAAAAAATAATCCCTGTTTCCATGAAAACCTATAAAAAGGTCATAAAGCACACCTCAGTGGCTGACAACACTTCGCAGCGTATACTGAGACCCCCTGACAGAAATTATTGCAGAATATCAGGTTACCGCATCAGGGGGCGTGGTCGCTGTCTCTCCGGCTAGGGAAGTGGACAGGCCCATGAAACAGGCCGGAGCATAACGACCCTGGGCACAATGACAGGGAATACGAAGAGCCCCATCTGAGCCAAAGGAGTCCACGATCATCTTGCTTCAGCGGGAGTGGAGGTTTGCTGATGTCAGACAGGAGTGTGGACGGAGCAGCAGGAGAGCCTCACGTGGGGCAGAAGGAGGAGGGCAGTCCAGGCACTGAGCGCAGAACAGGAGGATCAGAGAAGGACCAGGAGGCTGGGCATGTTTGTGCTGGGCAGGGGCATGCTCTCGTGGCCAGACTGCAGGGTTGTTGGGGTTTCCGGACTGTGTGGTGTGCTCAGGTGCATGTAAGCACGTGCACATCATCCCAGTCCCAACGCGTGAAATCTGCCTGGGGAGGTGGGACTTGAGAGACCAGCCCTCTGAAAGTGAAACAATATCCTCAAGGTCACACAGCAAGGCGTGGTAGGTCCGAGCTCTATTTCAGGTGTGCTGTACCCTGGGGGGGGGTGGGGGGCTCCCTTCTGCTGTCTCATTGCTGGCGTGGAGCTCTGTCATTCAGCCTCAGCACTATGGACATCTGGGGCTGGGTGATTCCTTGTTGTGCAGTGAAGGATGTTCTGCAACTTCCTGGACTCTGCCTTCTAGATGCCGGTAGCATTCCCTCCAAATAAAACGTCTACAAACATGGCCAAATGTCCCCGGAGGGGCAAAAATTGTTCCTCATTAAAAGCTAAGAACACTGTTCTAGAGGGGGCTTCAATCTCTCCCCCTCTTTCTGCATGTGCACACACACACACACACACACATACACACTTTCCTGCAGAACAAAATCCTTCCATCAGAGAGCCCCCCAGGCACTCATTATCTTCCCTCTAAATCTTCTCCTTGTGTAGAATAGATTTTTTTACAACCCTATTATCCATCCATCACCCAATACAGAAAATTGGGAGCCATCCTACACGCCTCCTCTTCCTTTTCTCTCTGGAGTGGATCAGTCTTCTGCTCCAGAAATATCTCTTGGACGGTCCTCATCTCTGCAGTCCTGTTACAGCCAGGTCTCATTCACACTCCCCCTGCACCCTGGCAGTGGCTCAGTTGCACAGGGTCTCCCTGCCTATTCTCTTTCCCCTTCTGTCCATCCTGCATGGTGCCAACATGTGAAACTTCCTAAACTGCAAAGAAAACTGCAGGAACCTGTCCTTGTAAGCAAACCTTGTAGCATAGCAGAGGCTCTGCAGCACCCTCCCCACAAACCCTGGTTGTGTTTTCAGTCTCACACCTACGTTTTCCATGCCTTGAAGCTGCCCATTCCCTCATCAAGCTGGATATGAGAACTGTATTCGGAATGATTCTTCTGCCTAAAATACCATTTTCACTCAGCTCAGAATGTCAGAATTCTAAGTCTTCAAGGTCCAGTTTAAATCATACCTTTCCTTTGAAAATTGTGTCAAGTTCTTATCCATATCTTCTGCTTCCCTTAAGAAGTCTGTTCCCATTTCATTTGGACATCCATTTAGGATTATAGTTATGGTTATAGTTATATAGTTATATATCAAAAATATATTTATAACATAACTCAATAAATATTCAACTAAGTTGAAGAGTTTGGTAATCATGATTTAAATGGCATAACTCATAGACATAGCCTAATTGCTTATGTGGCATTCGTGGAGCAAAATAAAACTGATGTATGATGTAAGGTTTAATTGATAAAGCAAATATAGGAATTGCTAAAGGAGGCTAGTGTTAATGGTGATATTTTTGTACAGTGTGAATCCATGATAAGATTATGGTCCTAGCATCAAAGGACTTCCATCTGCTGCTCCAGGGTCCTGGTCTCCCTGAGCACATTTCATTCTCCCTTTCTTTTTCTATTTCAGGAGCTCCCAGCACAGTTCCACGGACTAATCTTTCTGCGATAGGATTCTCATTGTGAAAGGGGAAAGACATGAGCAAACAGAGATTTCTGAAAAGCTTCGCTTTCTTTCCCGAGATTGCCTCCTCCTCCCCTCCTTCTCCTTGTCCTCCTCCTCCTCCTCCTTCTGCATCAGGAGGGTGACAACATTTTATTTTCTTCTAAGAAATAATTTCCTTTACTGATGATATTTTCTGGTTCCTTGAATACCCTAATGTGGTAAATTAAAGAATAATAATAATCATATAAGAACAGTCATACGTTGTTGAAAATGTACTGGCTCATGGAAATGCATATTTAGCTATTATTCTAGTTTTGGTTGGGTTCCCTTCGAAGCAGACCCTGAGAACAGTGTTTGAGTGCATGTGGATTTTTGGAAGGTGCTTCAAGAAGCGTTTTTGTCTGAGTGGGGGAATGTTACAGGCAGGGGAAGGCAGTCCATTAAGGGTGTGTAAGGGGATGAGTCACCATTCTGGGAAATAGGGCCTAATGTCATAGGAGAACTCTCAGAAGTAGTGTAGGGCATGTACTGTAGGGTTATCCACCTGAGTGGCAAGAAAAGACATATTTATATCCCAACTCCTATATAACTCACTCTATGTAGTCACCCCCAGGGAGCCCCTGTAGCCATACCCCACAAAGGTCTGATTTAACTGCTTATCTTTGTTCCCCTAATCATATCAGAGTTCTCTGAGGACAGAGACATTACCTTTTTTTCATCCTCAATATTTATCCTAGCACTCTATGAATAAAAAAAATTCGTTAACTATTAACTGAGTTTCTGTGAATAGTGACCTAGGAGGAAAAGGAAAAGAGAAGAAGTAGTTCCTTTAAATGCTTATTTAATGGAAAGCATGATAATATATTTGAAATTCTTATGAGGTGTCTTGAGGGGAACCAATGCTCTGGGCATGGCGACTCGTTTCAGACAGATGAATCACTTAGGGTTGATTTGAGTCAGTGTATATCACTGTCATTCTGAATAAAAGGCACCAAGATCCTTTTCTGATATGCTGTTTTCCAAAAAACACACCCAACTTAATGTGTGTTACTAGCCATCATATGTCAGGCTGACTCAGAGATTAAATATGGAAATATGGTCCAGAGATGCACTGTCCAAGACGGTAGCCACAGCTGTACGTGGCTGTATAAGCTTCAGTTCCAGTTAATTAAAATACAGATTTGTTTCTCAGTCTCACCAGCCACATTTCAAGGTCTCCATAGCCAGAACAGCTAGTGGTTTCTGAACTGGGCTGTGCAGATGGGATATTTGCGTCATCACTGACTTCTCTTGGACAGAGCTGGGCTAGAGGATGGTGCAAGAGGTGGCACATGGGGTTTGCTTGCTTGCTTCTGTGGCTTCCAAAGGAGTAGGAATCAGAACAGGTGAGAAAAAAGGAGACCGCTCTATTCCTTCCAACTGTTCAGTGGATTTTTATTTATTCTTCAGCTGTCAGCTTTCAAAGGGAAGCCTCTGACCCTAACCATTCTAGGTGGACACTTCTATTATAATTCCTTTATATAAAAGATATATTATATTCCTTTATATAAAAGATAATATCTCTTTTACAGTTGTGTGTGTGTGTATGTGTGTATATAGCTGTAATGATTTAGTTGTTGTCTATCTCTTCCAGTAAACTATAAGCCCAATGAGGTCATGGCCTGGGTCTGATTTTCTGTAATATCTCACATTACTTGGTCCAGAGTATATACTCAATCACTATTTGTTAAATAATTAAATGAAATATTATTCCTTTATAATCACAAGACATTGTGGTAGACACTTTATTAAAGTTATTTATTTTCTATTTTCACTATAATAGTTTGAGTGGTATTAGTAAGTTTATTTCATATATAGGAAACTGGAAATCAAAGAGGTCCAATGATTTGCTCTCTTCTATCAATAGAGAAGAGAGCAAATCTTCTAGCCAGTGAGGCATATGTGATCCAGTTAATGCTACCAGACCCTGATGCAATGAAGCTAAAGACAGAATATACAAGGGGGAGCTGAAGATGCCCTCAGAATGCTTGCAGCACACTGGAGGTGTAAGAAAAAACAGTACAGCCATGTCCAGTGGGAGCACACAGCAGTGCCATAAACAGGGGCACCTAGACGGGGCTCTGTGAGCAGAGTGCCTTCCTTGCCTGGGGAGTGTAAGACAGGCACCTTCCCCAAGGTAATCCTGTTGTTGTGAAGATGAGCAGAGGTTTAGCAGATGGATAATCACCCTGCAGGTATCCCATCCAAGGAATCAACATAGACACACGCAGAGGAGCACAAGGGACCTACTGCATTGCAGAGATATCCCATAGCTGAGTGTGACTTGTGTGCAAGCTGAGGATGGAGATGGGGCTAAGAAGGTGGGCTGACCCATGGTTAGATATCTGTGAGTCATGATACTGACCACCTTGTTGACAGTGGCAAGCCACTGATCTGGTTGTAAGCATTGGGATTTGAGTATGGAGTGAGGGTGTAGAAAGGGTGAGGAACTGGAAGAGTTTGGTGAGTATCAGCCAAGAGTGAACCAGTGGAGAGTATAGGAGAAGGAGTGTGGATTTGAGGGGACAGATGTAAGGTTAAGCCTTGAACATCTTGAAAAAGACCTGGACAGAATACATCCATGTGGAGCTGTCCGGACCTCAAATGTATACAATCTTTCACGGTATAAAGTTAACAATGACAGTAACCTCAGAAACTAACTGCTCCAGAGCCCAGTGTTTGGACCACAACCGTCCTGTTTCACATCCCCACACTTGTACTGGGTGAGTAAAAACATTCAATTGCTGAACTCACCAGGGATACAATTCAACATTCTCAGACCACGCTCAAGTCCCTGGAAATATGCCCGCAAGTTTTCCACATGCACACTGTTTTCAATTCTGAAATCATACTCAGAGAGAGGCTGCCCTTCAATTTCATTTGATTCAATCAGTGTTTACCAAAGGTCAGCCTGGTTAATGCAGTTAATAGAATAGGTTCTACAAAGAAGAATTCTGAAAATGAAAGGTTGAGATTTCTGGTTTTCAGTAGTTCATAATCTAATTGGAGCCAAAAAATAGAGACAATGCAGAGAGAATCTGTCTTTTAGCAGAATGCAGTGACTGTCTATGAAACATATTTAAGTGAGCACTGTGTTTTATTTTATGAATTTAAAAGGTCCTAGCAGATTTCTTTAAGGTGGGTCATGTTACCCTGTGGTTTCTGTTATAGAACAACAGACGTGTCATTTGGGGAGAGGCTTTGGTTGGACTGAGCCATAAGCTTTCGGGAGGATGGCAATTGGTGTCTGCGTTGTCCTTCAGGGACAGCTGTCTTCTCCAGCAGCTCACGCCTCACTTCCTGCAGGGACTCCCTGGGACTCTGGCGGGCCACCAGGGCCATGTTCCTTGTGGGCTTCAGAAGCTTGAGATGTGGTCACTGGGAGTTCTTGGGCTTGAGCAGATCTCTGAAGAATGAATGTTTTCTCGTGGACATGAAGCCAAACTAAGTATCCCTGGTTTCGGACAGCAGAGTTTTCAAGTCAAAACCAATTAATTTCCATGCCAAACATCCTAAGATGACCTCTTTGTGTATGTTTTCCCTGTGGATGGAAGGTGCTCGGACAGTTCCTTCTGAAGGATGTGCATTCTCATCTAGAACACCAGACATCGGTGTGTGAATGCCGAGTGGCACAGGCAGACCCTGGATTGGGGGTTACCAGCGTCAGGACAGGCTGACATTTCAGGGACATCAATGTCCTAAAAGGTCAAATGGTCAGATTTGCCCTCCCTTCTACTGATGAAGGCAATCTTCCATAGCAAGTGGAGCGTGGGGCAATTCTATTTATTTCTGCTGCAGGTATTCCCCCACGGAGTGCAGTGGGGAGGGGAAGGCCGTCCCTCTACCCACATCCAGAGAAAGCGAGGACAATGGTCGGGAGGTATGGCTTTACAGCAGAGAGTAGAATGTCTCCACCTCAGATGTCCGAACTACATGTTTCTGATGGTTGTGATGGTTCGGAGGCCATCAGTGGGCTAATTCCATAGATGCACCAGGATGACTGTTTTCCGTTTGTTTGCTTTGTTTCCTTAGAGCCAGCTGGGAATAGAAGTGACTTTTCTGAGTTGAGAAAACACCTACTGAGTCTTTGAGCCTGAGGAGGAGACCTGCAGAAAACACGCGCCTTCCAACTACTGGTAGGACTGAGACTTGGATCTTTTTTAAAAATAAGAATTAAAGGAAACATAGCTTTATGATAACTGCACAGAAGCTAGTAAAGGTAACCAGGCTGGGTCACACTTACAATTTTGCTTGATTCCAGCCCCATTAAAGGTGTAGCATTTGGAGTCTGAGAATGAAATGAAGAGGTAGCGCTGCCTGGGTCAGCATGATGTGATTGATGGCTGCAGGTAAGCCTAGAGGCTCTCCGTCAATGAGGGGACAGCCGACAGTGACAGAGTTAGAGCTGTGCTCCAGGCTCTGCCTCCACCCCAGGCTCACCTTTCTCCAAATAGGAGCAACTTTCCCATACATTCTAAGGCTGTTTCTTTGTGCCTGTTCCTGACCCCAATATAATTTTTTTTTTACAGGAATCCCCCACACACATTAGTAGCTTTCATTAAATATTTTTAAGAAATAGCCACCTTATCTCTTAAAAATCAGCAAGCCTAGACCCAGGGTCTCCTGTCTGGTTCTAAGTAAGTACATCCTGTTTAAACTGCATGTAGCCTGACTACCATCTACTTCCTTTAGAAAGCTCTCAAACTGCACTAGACAATGGCACTGCTCTCAAGGTCGTTAACAATGTCTATTGTCTCTAACTCTATCATGAAAGGGGAATGTTCTATCAATTTGTCAGTTGATGAAGTGGAAATGGAATCCCGAAGCAGCTAACTTGTCCATGCTAGTAACAACTGGATCCAGGACACTTCACATCACACTCCTCATTGCCGATACAGGTGTATTAACTGTTTACTGTTACTAGCATGTTTCCAGGGGACAGGGACCATACTGTGTTCCTCTTTGTCTTTATTGCAGTAGTTTTATCATTGGGGAAAAATAAACGTCCAATGAAGAGATACTATATTTTGCTGTAGGAAGACTGGAAAGGGTTGCTTTTTAAGGAAGAAAAAGTGGCTTTCTGAGTTATGGGATGGTGACGCTGAGGGAACTCTGGGGATCTGAGCAGATCCCTTCTGGCTGGTTAGATGTCTTACTTGTCCCATACTTCATCTGTCAGTCGGAGGTTTGGGGATGATCAATGATTCAGTCTCCCTCCATCCCATGCATTTTAACTAGTTAAGGACTGACTCAAGTAGTCAGATCACAATAGAGAGTTGCATTTATTAAGAAGAAGACTGAATTGGAGTTTGAAACACCTCCTATGACCTTCAGGGAGCCTAGACTCTGGAACACACCTGGGGAGAGACTCAGGTCCATGGGCAGATACCCGGCCACTGCAGGGCAGGCTGCTACCTGCTCTGGCTACCAGGAGGACAGAGAGCAACAGAAGCAAATCGAGGGCTGCACTGTCTTCCCAGCGCAGGGAATCGTGGAGAGGAGGCCACTCCAAATGCCTGGCACAGATGACCTTACTAAATCCTCACCACTGCCCTAGCAGGGACTGGCTGTTCTGATCTTCAGTTTATGTCGCACCTGAAGTTGGTGCCCAAACGAAGGGAGGATCAGAGTCCTTGCTTGGCTGTAACACCTTTAATAAGGAGCCTGCTGAGAACAAATAGATGTCCGCTGGGTATCATCTGAGATGAGTGCAGGCTGCTGCATTGCACTCAAAACGCTTCTGGGACCCCAGGCAGAGGGGCTTCTTCCACATTCCCTTTCCTGCTTCCCGAGGCCACGAGCATGTGGAAATGCCAAATGCTGGGTTGTCACGGGATCATCCGCTTGAAGATATTTGTCATATCTGTCACCCCCTCTGACAATTTAATTGGGGCAAATTTTAGGAATTTCAGAAAGATTATTGAAGAGGTTTTAAATGTCTCCCCAAAGAGCCTGTAATATCTTTCCCAAATAGCAGGGAAATGAACAAGCAAGGTGGTCTTTCTGCCGATGACATGTTCGGAGCCTCCACGCCCCCCTCCTCTTGCATTTTAACAGAAATGACAGACATCAGCTTCAAAATGAGACGTAAAAATGCAGCCTTCTCTAGACATGATAAGCAGGTTCCCAAGTCCTCTCAAGAGCAGAAACTTTCCGTTCTGCTTTTTTAACTGCTTACCTTGTTTCCTGTTTGGAACTCACAATGCTTTTCATTGTTGAAAGCTGCATTCTGCCCACAGTAGCAGACTGCATGGCTCTGTCAAAGAAGAAAAGTGACAAATGGATTTTCCCTTTTCGACCAGAGAAGAGAGGGGGAAAAAAAAAGGGCTGGACTTGTGAAGTAGCTTTCAACATCTGGAATTTCCCCAAGGAAAAGACAAATTAATACCCCTCTACCCATCCCCCAGTAAAAAGGCAAGACAGTTGTTTTAAGCTCTCCCCAAATTAAGAATGTCACCTCTTCTGGAGGGTAAATCATGCTCTCATTCTTTTGATTAGGATGAGATGGAAATGTCAGATCTTCCGGGCATAGAAACTGGTCTAAGTGTTTCATTCTCTGGAAAATATAATGTTCATCAGGAAATGGTCTCCTTCCCTATTCCAGCTCGCCAACACACACCCTGGCTGACAACTGTCTGCCCAAACTCAGACTCTTTGGTTACACAAACAGCCCTAGATCCAGAGAGAATGCTTCGCGAGAGATGGTGGGCACGTGAAAGAGAGGGGTTCCCAAGCTGAATGAGGGGGCTTCCACAGCTCCCAGCAGGTGTGCTTTTCAGCAAGCAGAGGGGGTCTCTGCTCCTTTCAACCCTCTTGTGGGACAGGACTCATGGCCTGTGCTGACCTGCCCTAGAGCTCTCCTGTGTCATGTTTATGATCTGTTTCTGCAATACCCATGGGACACATAGCTCCAAAAATGCAGACAGGTAGGACTTCGTTATTTAAGAGAAAACACAGCACGGTTGTTGTGGGGCGGTGACAATAGCTTCAGCAGAGCATTTCGAGATGATGTGCACTCTATCTCTGTACAAGGGACACAGGGGCTGTGTCCACCTAACTGAAGCCCACTGGGTCCAGTCATCAGTCCCAGCTATTCTTACCAATAAAGGAAAATGTCATTATGTGGCTATATCAGGTTCAGTTTGCGGGGTGGGGGGGCATGGATTTTCCAAGGGTGTTCATAAAATGAATGTTGCCATGTAAGAACTTAAATTGTTTGTTGCTCTTCTGAGAGATGGACGGATTATCTTCAAATTCCAGTAGATTCTGGTTTCTAGGACAGTGATCTGCCTCACCTAGTCCATACTTGGCTGGTGCAAGGTCCACGGGGATTCAATTCCTCCACTGAAGGCAAAGTGTCTGCCTGGTGTCATCATCATTTACCAGTTTCCATTATGAAATGTGTTCAGGAATCTCTGAGGATACCTATGTATTAAAACACTGTTTTTTAAAAAGTCCTCAGTTTTTATTCCCATTTTAAGCATGAAACCACGATTGATCTGTACAGCCAGGAGGTAGATGGGGTCAGAAGACAGAACTGGGGTGGTGGTCATAGGGAGCAGAAAGGGCCAGCGTACTGTTGTAGGGCGTGCAATAGTCTATCAAATGCAGCTTGTCAGTTGGAGCATTAGGTTCTTGGTTTTCCGGTGCAGAATATTAAGCTTTGTGATTTGGTGGGCTCTTGAGGGTGGCTGGGAAGAGAAGAGCTAGGTGAGTACGAGGTCCCTGACCCAGGCATAGCTTTTGGCCAGTATAGACCAAGAACCCCAGGGGAAACTACTGGCTTCTTGAGAGATTTACTCACCACAGAGTCTCAACTGCAGAGACAGACTGACCTTGCAATCTACATTCTAGATAGTAAAGGACAGGGCTGCAGAAGCAGCTGTGACTCTCTATGGAAATGTTACCCTATCCAGGAGCCATCTGGAAAGTCTGCATCTTGCTTTGCTGTCAAGTCACTGACTGCTGAATGAGTGAGCCTCCCAGGCCTGAGTTTGGGAGCTGCACTGCTCTGATGGCACCATGCCCTTTCCTACAGCACCCAGCTTGGCTTCAGTGTGGCAGCCTATTTTAAGAAAGTCGGTCTTCCTTGCTGGTCAGTAATTCTGGCAGAAAAGGACCTGTCTGTATTACAGCCTTTGTATCCTCAGTGATAGGCACCAGGCCTGACCCTCTAGTAAGTGTCTGATACAATATGTTAAGTGGACATGGTGTTTCCATTGTATTGGTGAAGAAACTGAGGCCCAGACAGGTGGAGCATTTTGATCACAATCCTGCGTCTGGGAATGGAGAGAGATGGGACAGGAGCTTTTGACGCCTGAGTACAATGCTGGTGATTTTTATCCTACCTCACACCATTCTGCCCCTGTTAATGCTCATGATCATATGCACATATATATACATGGGAAAGAAGAAGACTGTTAGTGGTGTGGACATCTGGGTATTGCCCTGCTAAGTGTGAGGAAGCGTTTGCTCTGGCAGAGATTCTTTCAGAGTTATGTAGTTGGCACACAGGGCCTTCCTCCGCAGAGGCTGTGTTTCAGCCAGGGGTTTAATAAGCAGGGAGCTGAGAGACACACATGTTGGGTGACTTTTGGAAAAATCACTTAACTATCCTTGCTTGGGGTTGGATCTGTAAAGATGGAAACACTGCCAGCAGCGACTAACATCGCAGGCTGGTATTTGTAATTTTATATAATTACAGTTGTGTTTGCAGATATTTTTAGAGTAGAAACCAATCTCTTTGCTAGCCTCTCTCTGGAGTGATGCATAAGAAGCTGGTGACATTGCCTATCTCAAAAGAAAGAAACTCACATACTATGTAAGAAAGAAATATGCTTTTCACTGTATCCTTTTTTCACAATTGAATTCAGTTCCCTTGTATATGTAACATTATTATAAATGAGTAACATACAAATACTAAAATCATACAAGTTGTTTTGAGAAGAATTTGCAACTGTTGATGAAAGTGGTGACTAAAGTGCTTGTCACTCAGGAATTCCTTGAAATATGTAACCTTTCTCCAAGGTGACCCATGGATTTCCCACATTCAAGGTCTGCATACACACCTGGCGGTCTAGACGTAGCTCAGGAGCCTCACTGCTGGGGTTCTGTTACTGTGACATTCTCCGGAGCCCTCCGGTCCTGTCAGTGTTTTTCTTGGGCGATGACACTGTGATGTGCCCCCTCTGCTCTCGGTGGCCGGCACAGCCCTCCTCTGTGGATGTTACAGTTGCCGTAGGGCCCCAGGGCCTGGGGCAGTGCGCACAGTTTGCTCATGTGTTCGGCGTGTCTGGGTTTGGCAAGGCGGTGCCGTTGACTTTGGCTGGGCTTTCTCACATGCGCAGGGTTGCCTAGCTCTCCCCTGGTCTCCCTGTCCTTGGCTTAGGCAACTGGCCTGACCCAGTTTGCTCCTCTTTCCACTCATCCACCATCAGATTATTTCTAGCCTGTCCTCATGGCCATGGCTGTGACACGAAGTGGCCAAGCCCATCGGTTGTTCAAGTAGTGTTCATGGTTCTGCTTGTATCGCATCTGCTAAAGTCCATTTGGCCAAAGCTAATCACAAGGTCAAACCCAGGGGCCAGGAATTAGACTCTGCAAGGATTTGCCCGTCAGGTGTTTGAAAGGATTCACAGATTCCGCAGAGCACACTCCCATAAGGCTTTCAGTTAAAGGCAAAGGGTGATACAGTGAGGGCAAGAGAATGCAGACAGGCATTCCCTGCGCAGCCCGGGGGCCTGGGGTGAGACCCCAGGGGTACAAGCAGCTGTGAAATGCAAGCTCACACATGGGTTTCTGGAATAGGAATGTCAGCTCCAAAGGGACCTGAGGCACATGAAAACTCAAAGCAGGGCCGTGGGAGAAAATCATAAACATCCGCAGTGCCTGGTCACGGTGAAGATGACAGTGTTTCTTCACTATTTGGGAGCACAGGCTTCTTTAAGACATTTATGAGAGCTTTGGCCCCCATAAAAATGTATGTATTCACACAAATACAATCTCAAATACAATTTTTAAAATTTCTGATGTCTCGATGCCAAGGCACAGTCTCCTGAGGAATCCCTCCCTGCATCTCAGATTAGGAGATGCGGATGGGGTCTGTAGTTTAGAACACCGGGAAGCAGAGCATCACTGAGGAGGGCAGGATGTCTGGAAGTCCGTTTCAGGCAGTTTTCTTTAGGTTGTAATCAAGGCACACGCCTTTCCCCCTTTTCTCGGATGCTGCAAGCTGTACTGAGAGGCCTTGGAAAAGTCATTTATAACATTAAAGGGTTCAAGCAATAGGTTTATTTATTTTTTCTCACTCAGACATTAGAATCTCTCTTATTTGTGGACAAATTTACCCCTGAAGTTCTTTCCTTATATATCTCTAAGGAGAAAAAATGGGTTTTGTTTTCACTTTCTATCTGATTTTTAAGAAAAAAAAAGCCTTTCTCACATCACAGTGTGAGTTCTGCATTGGTTATGATTACCAGCCCAGCGCTCGAGTGTCTGTGTGGAATTACGTGATGCCCATTGTACCAGCCATGCATCTCTTCTGCCATGTTGACATCTTTACTAAAACCGCTCCCGCTTCCCTTTGTTCATCCCAACACTGACATGCAGTGCATTGCATCCTTGGCGGCCTGCAACAGTCCACAGAACTAGAACAAAAGCTTTGTTGTCTGGTTAAGGCACAAAGGGTTTCTGTTGTTCTTTGTCATGACCAGTAAGCCAGTGCCTGTTTTCAGTTAGATGGCTGGAAAACTTAGCTGTAAGGTTCAGGAAATGAGTGAAATTGCATATAAAGTGGCTTTTGTGTTATAATGTCTGAGGAAAGAGCTTCTGGTTTTATTTGCCTTATAATTTCTAAATCATCCTTGGTAGCAATATTGGACCCTCATATTCTGACTTTCAACCAGTCACACCAGTGTCACTCTTGGTCTTTTTTCCAGTAAAGCGGTCAGCACCCCAATGATGCTCTTGAAAATTGTCCCAGAGGTCCTTATTCCTACGTATCTTCTAAGCCTTTTTGGTTCCTGACTTCTGGCCGTGTGTCCCAGTTGCGACCCGGCACCTGCTTTAAGTCTGATTTTTCCCATGCATTTCCTCTTCCCTGCTTGAACATTGGGGTCCTCTTTGAGGAACTGGGTGAGTAAGTAGACCCAACTCAGATGAACACACATAGGTCAAGGTGAACCCAGATGATGCTGAATTGTTTGTTACTCTCCCAAAAAGAATGGGCATGCAGTCCAAACACATATGGGCTGAACCTTAGCTCAGCCACCTGGGGGCCATTTGCACGGGGACAAGTCACTTAACCCTGCTGAGCTCAGTTTTCTTGTTTGAAAAATTGCACTTACCAACTCTCTGACCTTGAGCAAATTATTTAACTTTTGTGACTCAGTTTTTCATGTGTAAAATAGGGATGCTGACGATAGTGACTGTGCCCATTGCATGAAATGCCTTGACCCATGAGAGGCACTTAGCATTCTGCCCAGGAAGGTAAATGCTCCACTGGTGTTCACTTCCATTCCTGGTAAGCGCAGACCTGAGGCTCTTGCATTTACTCCTCAAAGTCAACTGGAGATCAGGTGGCAACTAACTTTTAAGCAATACTTAAAGGGATGGCTCAGGGATTTAAACAAAGAAGGGTGTTCCCAGAACCTAGAAAACATAACCTGTTGAAGGTAATTCGATCTGTGATCAAGTTGCCAGTCTGGTCTTGTGAGGCTTTGGGAAGCCAGGCCCCTAGGGGTGCTCATTCCCTCTCGGCATCGTCTGGGGGTCCCACTGGCAGGAACACATCCGTCCCAGATGTACAGAGCCCCAGAGGTCTAGGTCTGAGATGGGAGGCCCAGAATTACTTTGCTGGATTCGGTGATGGATCGGATTTGGCGGTGTAGGGGGAGGGTGGGCTCAGGAAGGATCTGTAAGATTCTGAGCTGAGCTTCTTGGGTGTCTGGGGGCGCTGTTTAGCAGGACGGAAGCTGCACAGGAGTAGATTCAACAGGGCAGAGCTGGGCCCGGAGGTGGCGGGGCGCCCATGTGGACTCGGGGGACAGGAGGCTCTCCTTCTCACCAAGATAGAAGGAGAGAAACAAATCAGACTCACGTTCGTTTGTGGGTTCACGTCAAGAATTTAATGCAGTGTCTACATGAGGCCTCTGTTATCTTCTAAAGAGAAAGGTTGGGGAGTGTGCTTCCAGTGGCAATGTGTGTACTGGTGGGGGTGCGAAGAGAGACAATGGAAGGGTTGAAATTAGAAAATGTTTATTCTAATGAATGAACTTGGAGGCAAGTTTAGGGTGTGATCATGGAGCCTGCTTAAGTAGAGAGGGGTGGTCACTGGAGGCAAATACCTGAGACAACTGGGCCCCCCTGGACACGGAAACGGCCTGGGATAAGTCAGGGCCAGTGAGTCTGACCTGGGCCCCACACCCGCATGGCACCCCCAGGGGTGCAGGGGACCACACTGCTGCCCTGTCCTCCATTAGAGCTCATACCACAATTAGCAAAGCAGCAGGCTTTTTGGGGGCACTGGCTAGATCAGCTGCCCCTCGCCCACCCTGCTCCCAGAAGGGGCATTCCCCGCTGCCACTGACAGGGCCACCTGGCCTCCCTCACTTGCTGTCCCGTTTGCAGTGTCCCTAAAGGAAGTCCTTGCAGTTGGTCTCCTGTTCTCCTTGCTTCACGTCACTCCACTTAAATCTACGTCTTCAAAAGCAGGTGGGGATGGGACTTGAGAGCCGTCACCTTGGAGGTCAAAGAGAGGAAGTGGGAGCCGGAGCTGGAGGGAGCTGGCAGGGAGGTGACAGAGGCTTGGCTCCGCAGAGGGGCAAGAGCAGGCCCAGCAGCCGCCCCAGGAGGCTTCAGAGGGGACGGGGGAGTGCAGCCTGGCTTTGCGGCTTTCTGTCTGTGACCTTGGGGTGACAGCAAAATAGTGCCATGGCTTTGAACTTCACTGTCCCCCCAGGAAGACACATTGCTTGTAGGATCCCTTGGGCTTTGAAGTCCCTCCTTTGAGGCATGTGCTATAGTGAAAGACCATCGATTTTAACATCTGAATTCACAGATATGCTCCCATTTCATCACCACCATTATTTAATAATGTTGAGATTTTCAGTAAGTTCCTGAGCACATCTCTACAGGTGTCTCCCCATCTGTAAAATGGAGGTAATATGTATCTCACAGTTATTTTGACAGTTGAGTGAAAATAGGGAGATCAAGTGACTTTGAGATCCACAGAAAGTTCTGGATCAGTGTCAACTGCCTTCCCATGTGCTGCTTATGACAATAGGTGATGGGTTAAGCGGCAGAATGAACATTTCTTTAGGTGAGTGTTTATTTATGCATGGCCCAGCCACACATGCCCAGAGAAGGGGGTTATTAACAAGCTGTAAGTTCCTAGGGTACCAGAAAACTCCATTTTCCCTCTATCCCCAAATATTTTCACCAACTCCCTACACAAATGGTTGAAATTCCACCAGGAGGGACAGAGTCTCAGGTTTGCAGGGGTCCTCTTAATGCAAATATCCTGCGGTCGGGAGCATGTTGAATTAGCATGCCCCTCAGTCTTGGAGATGAGGTTGTAAAGGCAGCAGAGATGGCAGACACAGTCCCCTTCTCAGGGCTGATCTGGGTGTTGGGTGGAAACAGCCCTTGACTGAAGGGCTGTTAGGTGAGGTTCCTGCCTCCAGGGCTGATGAGGTGGGTGTCTAGTAGTCTGTAAATCCTGGCATTGGATTATAGGCGAGGAAAAAGCCTCTTCATTTCTGACTTACTATGCCACGGTGGACTCTGGAGCTCTTCAAGGAGGTGGTAGGTCAGACTAGAAGATGCAGGGAGGAAGTCGGTTGGAAAGTGAGGGATGCGAGCAGGCTGAGAGGAGCAGGGTCCAAAGAGCATCACAGGGCAGCTCAGGGACAGGATGTCGGCTTCCCTGCTGACACAAGACAAATGCAGCCGGGTGCCATCAAATGGAGCAAATGCTTTCTAACAGAATGGAGAGAGGGGAGGAAAGGGCAGATGTCTGGGGAGAGGGGGTTGCTTTCTCTCCTTGAATGTGCTGGTTGCCTGGGAATGAAGGAGGCTCCCTCCGTACACACACCCCTGCCCCACCCAGAACATGTGGAGAAGGTCACCAGGAACACTGCCACGCAGGGAGTACACTGCCACACAGGGCAGCACTGGAGATACTCTGAGAGCCTGCGAGTCTGTCCAGTAACACTGCACAGGGCAGACTGACCCTGGGGGATGCCTGCCAGGGTCTGTCCACTGCCCCTGCACCTTCGTTATCCAGGCCTTCACCTGCTTTTCTGCCCATGTATTTCTCAACAGTAATGTGACCTATCAAAAAGAGCCACAAAACATACCCTCAGGAGCAGCAGACTTCATCCAGAATGTGAAGGGAAGAAGAGAGGGGTGAAGGGTCCCTGCCCCCTGCTTGTGACCAGTGGCGTATTTCCACTGGCCTCGATCTTAGGTGTGTGCCCTTCATTCTTCCTGGGCAGCAACAAGGCTATGTTTGAGCTTGGTTCAGACTTGACAGCATGTATATCTAAGCAGTGGTAGACTTGCTGAGGGCAGAGGAAGATTAAAAAATTCCAAATATATGTGCTGTGGCGGGGCCCATTCCATGCAAATGATATGAGAAACATCCGTGTTTAAGAAGTTTCCGTAAGCAAATTAATTATGGCCCAGTTGATCTTGCATTGCTCAGACCTCCAATTGCTGTAGCTGACCATGACAGCTGGCCCAAAGGGACAATAGGAAGAACAAAAGCCTCGCGACTACAAACACATCTCAGGCACCTGTGGGGAATCAGGGGTACCTGTCACCAAATCTTTTCCCCCTTGTCAGCCGTGAACATACATAAGAACCCTGAGCCTTTGTTCCCTCAGGGAACCCATTTAGGAGATGGGAACAATGCCTAACTTCAGAGAGTTATCATGATCTATACGCTAATCTATCTATCTGAGCAGTTGGCAACCCAAGTCGCTTTGGGTTCCTCTCTGTGTCTTCTCTTTTTGATAGATAATCATAGCAATGATTGTAAAGATAATTGTGCGTACTTTATTAATTTAACTAGTACTGATAAAGAGTAACTACTCATTCAAAACAGCTGGAAAAACTTTTATTCAAAGCTTACCTGAGTCACAGCTCCTAGGAATCATTTACTGAGGGAGGGGTAAGGAAAATGATAGGGGCCAATCCCTGAGCCAGACAGCCAGCGGGTTCTGGGACCGGAGCTAAGATATTCTGAGCATCATTTCTGGAAAGCCACTCCAAAGCACCCCCATACAGCCTCATACTGGGCTGGCTGTCTTAAACAGTTAATGGAAATCATTGCAAAACCAAATTACAGGGGAGGAAGAACATAGTGGGATGGAAGGAGAGAGGGAGAAAAAAACAACAACAACAGAAAAGCAACATCTTCCATTCAAAACAAATTTGCAAAACAAGATTCCAAAACATAGAAAATCCAATGTTAAATCAGGCTGAAGTCATCAGCAATCAGATGACAAATGTATTCTATTTCTAGACTGACAATGTGTGTTTAAGATGTTCAGAGATAAGTACTAACTTCCAATAGAAAAAAGAAAAGACACAAAATCAGGCAAAAATCAAACATGAGAGCAGAGATATAAAAGCACATAATTCTAGAATAAAAAATGGAATAAAATACGCTGTAAGCAGATAAACTGTAGACATCCAAGACAAACTTGAAAAGCAGTGAATTGATAGTGCCGATAAAGCCATTTAGAGCTCAGCAGATAGACAGTAAGACAGAAATTAAAAATACCAGGTGAATGAATGGATGGTTTCAGAGGCTGAAAGAGGCATCACATAGTTTCACAAGAAAATGGTAGAAAGGCAATGGTTGAAGAGGTAATGGCTGGAACATTTCCCAAATCTCACACAGAAGAGAGGTTGTTGAAAATGAGAAGTGGTACCCACAGAAATTGATAATGATCAGGAAAATAAATTCAGTAATGCAGTTAAGTCGCAGGCACATACAAGCATACACATCATGACTGAGTAGGTTGTATCATAGCAATGCAGGAATACTTTGACACTGTAAAAAGGCATTCGTATAATTCACAAAATCAAATTTAAAATTATACATTCATCTCAACAGACATAGAAGAATAATTTGAGAAAATTAAATTCCCACTCATGACTTAAATGATAAATGCTGAAAGTTTAAAACAATTTTATTTGTAGTTAGAAACAACCATGAGCATGCTCACTATTTTTATTCAACACTGTTGAGAGGTCGATGATATAAGAAAAATAAGTAATTTTTAAAAAGAAGTTGAAAGAGATAAAAAATTATCTTGGTTACAACATGCCCCCATTACTAAGTCCCCACCACATACCCCATTACAGTCACTGTCCATCAGTGTAGTAAGATGCTGTAGAGCCACTACTTGTCTTCTCTGTGTTATTCTGCCTTCCCTGTGCCCCACCTATATTATGTGTGCTAATCATAATGCCCCTTAATTCCCTTCTCCCTCCCGTCCCACCCACCCTCCCCAATCCCCTTCCCTTTGGTAACTGTTAGTCTCTTGGGTTCTGTGAGTCTGATGCTGTTTTGATCTGTCAGTTTTTGCTTTGTTATTATACTCCACAGATGAGTGAAATCACTTGGCACTTGTCTTTCTCTGCCTGGCTTATTTCACTGAGCACAATACCCTTTAGCTCCATCCATGTTGTTGCAAATGGTAGGATTTGTTTTCTTCTTATGGCTGAATAATAATCCACTGTGTATATGTACCACATCTTCTTTATCCATTCATTGACTGATGGGCACTTAGGTTGCTTCCATTTCTTGGCTATTGTAAACAGTGCTGCGATAAACATAGGGGTGCATATGTCTTTTTGAAACTGGGCTCCTGCATTCTTAGGGTGAATTTCAAGGAGTGGAATTCCTTGGTCAAATGGTATTTCTATTTTTAGTTGTTTGAGGAACCTCCACATTGCTTTCCACAATGTTTGAACTAATTTGCATTCCCACCAGCAGTGTAGGAGGGTTCCCCTTTCTCCACATCCTTGCCCACATTTGTTGTTGTTTGTCTTTTCCATGTTGGCCATCCTAACTGGTGTGAGGTGATATCTCATTGTGGTTTTAATTTGCATTTCCCTGATAATTAGTGATGTGGAGCATCTTTTCATGTGCCTGTTGGCCATCTGATTTCTTCTTTGGAGAAGTGTCTGTTCAGATCCTCTGCCCATTTTTTAATTGACTTATTTGCTTTTTGGGTGTTGAGGTGTGTGAGCTCTTTATATATTTTGGATGTCAACCCCTTAATGGATACGTCATTTATGAATATATTCTCCCATACTGTCGAATGCCTTTTTGTTCTATTGATGGTGTCCTTTGCTGTACAGAAGCTTTTTAGTTTGATGTAGTCCCACTTGTTCATTTTTGCTTTTGTTTCCCTTGCCCAGGGATATATGTTCATGAAAAGTTGCTCATGTTTATATTCAAGAGAGTTTTGCCTATGTTTTCTTCTAAGAGGTTTCATGACTTACATTCAGGTCTTTGATGCAGCAATTCAAATTTATAACATAATTTAGTAAGATTTCTGAGTACATAATTTACATACCAAATTCCAACAGACTAATAAAAGGTAATTAAAAATGCAAAGGAATGGAAATAAAAAGAAAAGCCTCTACTCATAAGAGAGCAAGGATTATAAGATGCATAGAAATCAACCCAAAAAGAGATATACCAAGAGTGTGGATGGGAGAATGGGGAGTAACTGCTTAAGGAGGTAATGGTTTTCTTTTGAAATAAATGTTTTAGAACTTGATAGAGGTGGTAAATGCACATTATTATGAATTTACTAAATGTCGTTGAATTTTATACCTTAAAACGGTTTATTTTATGTCATGTGAATTTCTTAACTACATATATATGTACACATCTCCATATTTATATCTATCTCTCCAAATATATATGTATATATGTCTCCATTTTGCAAGTTTGATAGCTGAGGTTTGGAGAACTTAGTCACTTGCTCCACGGTTCTTGACTCCAAGTCCAGACACTGTTCCACCTCACAGCTTTGTGCACACATCTTCTCTTGGGAGCTGGGACCACACTCAGCATTTCTCTTTGGGGCCCATCATGAGGATGAGTAAAGGGCAATCAATTTCCTTAATGATCAGATGACTTCCTGCTATATCAACTCTGAAATCTATTGCTCAGCCATGAGTATTCGATGGTGACACTACTATTCTTTATTTCTACCACTCCCCCACTTTTGTTCTCCTAAAATTGATGCTCTGCTCATGGAAAAATTTCAGGTAACATTGAATTATTAACACTGAACTTCTGAAACATTTAAAAAGAATTCCTCATTGTAAGTTCAATAATGCATAGATATAGCTTTATTAAGAATAACTCCATCCCATTGTAGAATAAGAAAAACAAAAAGATAGCAAATTGTATGGATCAAACCTTGCATGATGATCTATGATGCTTAGTTATTAATAGATGAATTGGTATATATACACATAGGTTACTGGTATAAGGCATGTTAAAAAAATAATTATCGTCAGGATGTTCAGGGTTTAGACCTCTGTCACTAAACAACTGTATGCGCATGAATTTATTGATTCATTTTTATATCCCTGTGTCTAATGTAATTCCTCACATGTGGTTTACAATTAATGTCTGTTTGGAACTCAGTTTTTAATCTGCAAAATGGGAATGGTGAGAGTTGAAAACTTTTGAAGAAATTGAAATAATACAACATATGCCAAATATAAACTACTTCGATTCTAGGGGTTGTTTATTATTGTTCTCCTTAAAAGAGGTTATGTGATTAAAATTAAGTAGGAAGAAGTAAAAATCTCATTGAAAACAAAAAGAAAGATTTTCCCCACCGGGTATTGGACTACAGAGCCCTGGGACTCCAAGTTACTTCTACAAAATACACCAGACCCAGTATAAAGGAAACCTCATAACTCACTAAAATTAGGCATGAGATTATAAACCATTCGCACACAGGAAGTACAATCCTTAATTTTTTGGGTGCAACTTTGCAGGTGGCTTTTGGGACAGGTGCCAGTGGTTTTTGAGTGGACTGTTGAGAGAACAGGTGATGAGGTTGGTTGAGGTCAGTCTGTGAAAGACTTTAGTGCCATGCTTAGGAGTTCAGGGTGATGCTGTAATAAAGCAGATTAGTGGGAGATTTCAAGCACAGGAGACCGTTTCTCTTTAGTACCTAAATTCATCCATGGTGTTTCCCCCATACTAGACTGCATTTCAAAAAATGCAGGTGGTATAAGGGGGAGGGAGGAAGATACAGTTCTGTGATGGGAATGCGGAGCAGACTGAATGCACTCAAGGCTTGGGGCAGGGAGGGTGGACTCCAGAGCCAGGGACACTGGCAGGAGGTTGGACAGTCACCACAGAGAGTGGCCCTACGGGAAGGCACAGTCATAAGAAGAGATGCTGACACCATGTGAGTTCCCTCAGTGGAACTGTTGCCATCGGTCTCCTGAACACTTTAAAAGATTTGAGTCCAGTTTGGATCAGCAATTTTTGGGTTGTTTAGAATTATGTCAGGAATGAGTATCGGATTGGGAAAGGCTCTTCCAACACGGAGAATAGGATTTCTTATTTCTGAGGCCCTGTGGGGTGTTTCATGTTAATGATTTGGAAACTTGGAAATTTTACTTCCAGATCACTCTCCAAAGCCATCTGTCTTTCGGGACCCCAGGTGGCCCTGGCAGTAGGATGGGAAGCCCAGTCCAGAGCAGTGTTGAGGACAGGGCTGTGTGACGTGACCATACTGGGGGCAACCGATGGGAGGCATCCAGATGAAGCCGGGGCAGCTCGACCTTTGCTCCTGGGATGGAACTCTGTTCAGCCGCAAATGGACGGGTGCTCTGAGCTCCCCAAGAACACCGCTTTCACTTATGAAAGGACCCCGAGCACAGAGGAAACTCGTCCCTCTTGTCCAGATGAGCTCCACTGCCCATATGAGGGTTTTGAGTGATATTCCTTCACAAATACTTGGCCTAATTAAAAGAATATTTCACAATACAGCAAAATACTCACATGCAGTGTGAGAAAACGTGATATCCTTATCTTCCTATCCACATGAAGTACCTTGATATCCGTCTCCTTGAATGAATCATTCCTTCTCTTCAAAGTCCAACCAGGGCCACTCCCCTCTTTATCTTTAACTCCTCCTAAGGGACCCTATTGCCACTCATCGCCTCACCAGAGCCTGTGCAGAGGACTCATTAATTTCTCTCTGTTCTAATTCCAGAACCTCACATTCAACTGCCTTCCTACATCTCCACTTAGATGTTTCTCAGACACCTTCAGTTAACCCTGTGGCGTGAGGATTACACCCGGCTCCCCTTTGCCAACCTGGTCTGCTCTCAGAGCTTCACGGAGGGTCACCAAGACATATTTACCAAGTGTGCCAATGAGTGTTTCATTTAACTCTGTAAAATTCACAACAACTCCTATTGGATGGGCTGGTTGTAGAATTTTAAGACTCCTGCAGATTTTAATTTGACATGTTTTGTTTTTTCTGCTTAGCAGTATTTTAAAGATAGAAAAGGACAAAGAGCTTTTTATGGTAAATACAGAAATCAGAAGTTTGATAGAATAATTTGGAAATAGGTAAAATTTAACCAGGCAACTAAAAGAAATGTGAGGTTTATTTTGGCTATTCTAGTTGGAGGACCCTTTTCTTTCTTTTACATACAAAAGGCTATTATCTGTAACTCCGTCTGTGCTGGTACTGGACAAAAGCTAGCTTTTTAATTATCTGCATTTCTTCTCCTAACAATGGCACTGTGCAGAAGAGGTAATATATGCATTAAGTAGATTTAAAGCAAGACTCCAATTATGTAGGTGTTCCTGAGGATTTAGGGCAACTCAAGCACTCACCACATATTTTAGCACTCTGAAGTGTGATTTCGCTTTCAAAAATCCTGAAGGGTCCATGAAGATTTTGAGCTGATATTTTCATGTTGCACTTATATTGAAGTTTGAAAGCATTAGAATTTATTGATAGTGATTAAATACATATGATGAGCAGTCATGAGAAAATTAACCCAAATCTGATGCCCATTCACTGTCTATTGTCCCCTATGGCTGATGTAACAAATTACCACAAACTCAGATTGCACAAAACAGAAATGTATTACTTCATAGTTTAGAGGCTGGAAGTCTGAAATCAGTTTTCTTGGGCCAAAATCAAGGTGTCAAGTACTAAAAGTATTAAATGTGGAAAAAAAAAAGAAAGTAGCATCCCAAGAAATAAGAAATATTTAGGTAATTCATTGATGGATAAAATGCTTTAATTTGGTTCTAACAAGGACATTGGGACAAACCAATCTGGCAGCTGGTTAAAGAATAAATTATACACATAGGGGAAAACTGTTCAAAGGGATAGAAAGGCAGTGAACAGATTTAGAAAGGATTACTATAATGGTCCATGTGTTTAGTAAATTAAATTTTAAATACATTCATTATACAATAAGAATTTGCAATAATTTAAAAATAAATTTAGATAAAATTTATAAACATGCAAAAACATGGGACAACTTAGTATGAACAGTAAGCACAGAAACCATATTGTATATTAAAATTGGACTGCAAACTTCCAAAAACAATTTAATGTTGATAGGATTCCTTTGAGAAATCAAGGAATCCTAAATGTAAACTGCTGATAAATAGCCGAAAGTAATGTAACATAAGATTACTATAATCAATATAAATGAAAGTATTGTTGTGTTGAAAATAGGCATATTGATTACTGATAAGGCATAAGTTTTTGAATGATATATTTATAAAAGCACTAAGCTACCCATCACTCTCAGTTTTTAGCAGAGAATGTTCCCAGAAGTACCATGAAAATGTAATGAGAACCAATCAGCAAAAAAATTGCACATATTTTTTCAAAAGTTGTAAATATAATCCATTAAAAACATTCTATAGAATTTAGAAGTGATTGCTAGAAATAACAAGCATTTGGAAAATTAGTAAATTAGGCCAATTAAGCTATTTTCCTCTTCTAGTATTTCTCATTTCAGTCAATGACAACACCCCAAAGTCCTGATGAGCGAGTCATTTTCCTGTTCCCCTACCTGTAATCCATCAGCACGTCCTGCGTGCTTTACTTTCACAACAGTCTCAGAGGTTCGTGCTCCTGTCCTACCCCACCAGCACCCCAATCTGAATTACCACCTTCTCTTCTTCCTGGGGGGCTCTAACAGGCTCTTGTGTACTTCCTTGCTGCCTTCCCCTTTGCAGTGAGAGGTGTGGGTGGACATGCAAAAGTAATGAATTAAAAATCTTAGATCAGATTATGTCATGCCTTCTCCTTCAAAGGACGTCCTCTGGTTTCTCAGTGGTCTTAGGTTGCAAAGAGAAGTGCTGTCAGGCTACAGAGATTATACGTCCAGGACCTGCTCCGATTCTCCATTATCCCCTCAGATCCTTGGCTTAGAATATTTTCTTCTTCTTTCTACTTAGCTGACTTCTACATGCCTTTCAGATCTCACCTGAAAAAATGGAAGAAACCTTCAATTTTTAGCTTTATAAAAAGTTAAGTAATCATGGATCATACCTTAAGCTTTCCTATTTTTTTTTCTTTTTTTCTCGGGAATATGTCTAAAGATGACTACGTCTAACATAGCCTTGATTACATCTCCCAGGTTCTGATATATACAGCGGTCATTGGTCATTTCGTGTCTAATGGTTTATATGATTTGTTTCAATTTCATCTTCATTTCAAGTTATATAAGGGGGGGTTTTAATTTTTCCATGGATAAATACATGTTCTGAGTGTTAACTTCATATTTCATTGCTCTGTGGCCATCGATATGTCTATCCTAATTACTTTCTAAATGGCTTTTGCCAACTTATATTGCTGTAGTGATCCATGGTAGAGAGAAAGAATCATCTTTCTCCATTTGTGGGTAAGCAAAATGGGGAATTTGGTGATGTCTTTATTTATAAAGTAGATATACCTCTAAATATATTTTTAAGATTTCTAATTTTAAGACATGTAAACCATTTCTCATTATATTAGGTATACTGATTTGTGTTATTCTTAAAGTTGAGTATTTCAAAATACTTGAAAAATACACATTATTCCACTTTTGTAAACAATTCATGTTCTTGTCCATTTGTCCACAGAGACTTGGTATTATTTTGTATATTAGTGCTTGAGCTTTTTGTATAATAAAGCTCATAACCCTTGGGAAATTATTTACTGAGAACACAAGAACATTTTGCCTCTTTAATTTAGGTTGCTTTTTATGTAGAAAGCATTTTAAATTTTATGTGTTCAAATCTGGCCATTTTTCCTCTGTGGTTTCTTTTCCCTTTTCTGGAATTTAAAAAGCCAACACTTTCCCCAGAGATTTAGTAAAATTTCATTTTATTTTGTTCTTCTATGAGTACTATTTAAAATTTTATCTCTGGTTGTTGAGGGATTTATTTTGATGCATGTGGGGACGTAAGGACCCAGAGTAATATTTCTTCTAAATCACTAATTATTTTTTCCAATACTTTCCTTAGAATTGTCGTTCTTTTGCTTTGTCACATTAAGTTCTTTTCTATGGCATAGTTATTAGCTATTTCATTTTATAATTCTATCTCTTACTTTCAAGGTATAACATTCTCCATTACAATTTCATTTTCCAAAGATCTCAGCACTCACCAGAAATGGCCTTATTTTAATCCATTCCCTGGGAAAATCTCCACAGTTTACTATTTATAAATTTCACTTCTTTAGGATGTCCGATCTGGCTACAATTAGTAAGCTTTAAACACCTATCACTAGATCACATGTGTGTTCTTTCCCTCGGTAGGCATAGCAATCTCACAATCAAGGCAGAACATCTCAATGTTTCAAGGGCTTAAAGATGGGTCTGGACTTACTCAGAATTCCCTCCTTATTTTGAATCTCAGATCTTTTACTTATTACTGTGTGACTTTGGCAAATTGCTTTAACTTTCCTGTGCATTGGTTTCCCTCATCTTTAAAAAGAATGTAATTAAAGTAGCTCTTTCCCAGGATTGGGGTAAGGGGGAAATAAATTAGTAAATTAAAACAGGTAAAGATTTGGACCTCTCCAAGAAAGTAACATCTAAGCTCAAAGCTCAAGCCTAAATGTCAAGTTTTAAAATCAAACCAAATACGATAGCTATAGGTGATCTGATAAAATCAGATGGTTGAATGTGAATGGGTCAGAAGGAGGTGGTTTGAGACAACAATTTGGTCAAAATGAAAAGATATCAAGTATTCTCAAACACTGTTTACAAATATAGGTGATTCTGGCAGGTCATAGAGTAGATCTGAAACTTTTGATAGACGGTACATGTCTGCTAATGATTCAGATCCCCCACCCCCCACCTTCCAGGGTCTGTGCTTTAAATCTATCAAGGCTTTCGGATCTCTCAAGTCTTTCATTAGAATTATTGATTGCTTCAGTTATAGATGGTACGACGTGGCCGAGGGGCTGAAAATGGATCAAAGGAAAGTTTCTGGGACATTTTACCATGCCTTTGGAATTGGAAAGTTGTTTTCTTCAAGTACGGAACACTCAAATGCCCCCTCCCACTGAGGTAGCCAAGCCAGCTGTTTTGGTAAATGGACACCTATACTGAGACAGGTCCAGTGCTAAATGTTGCCAGTGATGCCTAGTTATTAATTATTCCTCATATTAGCATTAGTATATTACTCCAATGGATGACTCAGGATTCCCACCTATGAATAGACTTGCCCAAGTTCTAATAATGTCAGGTCCTGGGGCCAGAATTTGAACCCAGGCATTTCTGAGTTCAAAGACAACCTTACTGCTATCCTCTCCTGCATCTGAGCTGCTGGGATCTGGAACCTCTACTCCATAACCAGAACTGGGCTTTCTGTGATTCCTGAAAGCCCAGTTCCCTTTTGGGTTTCATTTGGTGTTTGTCACTTTGAAAAAATTTCCAGTCTCTCTTAGGGGTAGCAAAGGGAGGACATTTCTTTTCAGCCAGAACACTGAGGGTGTTCTCTTACAAATATAAAACCACGGTGATGTTGTTTTGGGTTTGAAGCAAAGGCTAACTTATGTTATAGAATATGTGCAGGAGATTCTGCCAGAGAGAGATGAACAGACTGTCATCTCTTTTACAAAAGAACTTCCAGAGAGCTGGAGTTTCTGAAGACCCATTTTAACTCTCAGACCCTATGCGAGTTAAGAAAAGTCGTGTTGAGAAAAGCTTGTGGTGGAAGGAACTAAATGTGTTTTGAGGCCGAGAAGGGGTACAAAAGCAAGCAATGTGCATGCTGGCTCTTAAAGAATCAGTAGGGATTTTAAGACAGGAATGGGGTAGATTTTGAGATAGAGGAAAAAATGAGTATAAAAGTGTAACATGGGAAAAATCACTACAGACACTACAGAAATACAAAGAATTATGAGAGAACACTATGAAAATTATATGGTAACAAACTGGATAACCTGGAAGAAATGGCCAACTTTCTAGAAAAATACAACCTTCCAAGGTTGACCCAGGAAGAAACAGAAAATCTGAATAGACCAATTACCAGCAAAGAAATTGAATTGGTTATCAAAAAACTACCTAAGAACAAAACTCCTGTACCAGATGGTTTGACTGCTGAATTTTATCAAACATTTAGTGAAGACCTAATACCCATCCTCCTTAAAGTTTTCCAAAAAATAGAAGAGGAGGGAACACTCCCAAACTCATTCTGCGAGGCCAGCATCACTCTAATACCAAAACCAGGCAAAGACACCACAAAACAAGAGAATTACAGACCCATATCCCTGATGACCACAGATGCAAAAATACTCAACAAAATATTAGCAAACCAAATTAAAAAATGCTTCAAAAAGATCATCCATCATGATCAAGTGGGATTCATCCCAGGGATGCAAGGATGGTACAACATTCGAAAATCCATCAACATCATCCACCACATCAACAAAAAGAAGAACAAAAACCACATGATCATCTCCATAGATGCTGAAAAAGCATTCGACAAAATTCAACATCCATTCATGATAAAAACTCTCAACAAGATGGGTATAGAGGGCAAGTACCTCAACATAATAAAGGCCATACATGACAAACCCACAGCCAACATTATACTTAACAGCGAGAAGCTGAACTCTGTTCCTTTAAGATCAGGAACAAGACAAGGATGCCCACTCTCCCCACTTTTATTGAACATAGTTCTAGAGGTCCTAGCCATGGCAATCATACACACAAAGAAATAAAAGGCATCCAGATTGGTAAGGAAGAACTCAAACTGTCCCTGTTTGCAGATGACATGATATTGTACATAAAAAACGCTAAAGAATCGACTCCAAAACTACTAGATCTAATATCTGAATTCAGTAAAGTTGTGAGATACAAAATTAATGCACAGAAATCTGTTGTATTTCTATACACTAATGGTGAACTAGCAGAAAGAAATCAGTAAAACAATTCCATTCACAATTGCATCCAAAAGAATAAAATACCTAGGAATAAACCTAACCAAGGAAGTGAAAGACTTATACTCTGAATTTCTTCTCTGGAGAAGTGTCTGTTCAGCTCCTCTGCCCATTTTTTAATTGGCTTATTTGCTTTTTGTTTGTTGAGGTACGTGAGCTCTTTATATAATTTGGATGTCAACCCCTTATCGGAAATGTCATTTATGAATATATTCTCCGATACTCTAGGATGTCTTTTTGTTCTGTTGATGGTGTCCTTTGCTGTACAGAAGGTTTTTAGTTTGATATAGTCCCACTTGTTCATTTTTGCTTTTGTTTCCCTTGCCCGGAGAGATATGTTCATGAAGAAGTTGCTCATGTTTATGTCTAAGAGATGTTTGCCTGTGTTTTTTTCTAAGAGTTTTATGGTTTCATGACTTACGTTCAGGTCTTTGATCCATTTTGAGTTTACTTTTGTGTATGGGGTTAGACAGTAATTCAGTTTCATTCTCTTACATGTAGCTGTCCAGTTTTGCCAACACCAGCTGTTGAAGAGGCTGTCATTTCCCCATTGTATATCCATGGCTCCTTTATCATATATTAATTGACCATATATGCTTGGGTTTATATCTGGGCTCTCTAGTCTATTCCATTGGTCTTTGGGTCTTTTCTTGTGCCAGTACCAAATTGTCTTGATTATTGTGGCTTTGTAGTAGAGCTTGAAGTCAAGGAGCATAATTCGCCCCACTTTATTCTTCCTTCTCAGGATTGCTTTGGCTATTTGGGGTCTTTTGTGGTTCCATATGAATTTTAGAACTATTTACTCTAGTTTATTGAAGAATGCTGTTGGCATTTTGATAGGGATTGCACTGAATCTGTAGATTGCTTTAGCAAGATGGCCATTTTGACAATATTAATTCTTTCTATCCATGAGCATGGGATGAGTTACCATTTATTGGTATCTTCTTTAATTTCTCTCATGAGTGGCTAGTATACTATTTATGTGAGTTGTTTAAAATTGTGCCTGGTACAAAGTGAACATTTAATAAATGTGATTGACTCTAAAACTTGATTTAAAAGGCAGAGGAGCTGAACAGACACTTCTCCAGAGAAGAAATTCAGATGGCCAAAAGTCATGAAAAGATGCTCCACATCGCTAATCATCAGAGAAATGCAAATTAAAACCACAGTGAGATATCACCTCACAGCAGTTAGGATGGTCAACATCCAAAAGACAAACACCAACAAATGTTGGCGAGGATGTGGAGAAAGGGGAACCCTCTGCACTGCTGGTGGGAATGTAAACTAGTATAACCATTGTGGAAAGCAGTATGGAGGTTCCTCAAACAACTCAAAATAGAAATACCATTTGACCCAGGAATTCCACTCCTGGGAATTTACCCTAAGAATGTAGCTGCCAGTTTGAAAAAGACATATGCACCCCTATGTTTATAGCAGCACTATTTACAATAGCCAAGAAATGGAAGCAACCTAAGTGTCCATCAGTAGATGAGGATATAGAAGATGTGGTACATATACACAATGGAATATTATTCAGCCATAAGAAGAAAAGAAATTCTACCATTTGCAACAACATGGATGGAGCTAGAGGGTATTATGCTCAGTGAAATAAGCCAACCCGAAAAAGACAAGTATCAAATGATTTCATTCACATGTGGAGTATAAGAACTAAGAAAAAACTGAAGGAACAAAACAGCAGCAGACTCACAGAACCCAAGAATGGACTAACGGTTACCAAAGGGAAAGGAACTGGGGAAGATGGGTGGGAAGGGAGGGACAAGGGGGAAGAAGGGGCATTATGATTAGCACACATAATGTAGCTGGGTGGGGGCGGGCATACAGGGAAGGCAGTATAACACAGAGAAGACAAGTGGTGATTCTATAGCATCTTACTACGCTGATGGACAGTGACTCTAATGGGGTATGTGGTGGGGACTTGATAATAGGTGGAGTCTAGTAACCATAGTATTGCTCATGTAATTGTACATTAATAATAGCAAAAAAAAAGTCTAACATGGGGATGTGTGTGGAGTGCTTACGGACTCTTAAGAAATGCGGTGTGGTCACAAACCGGGACACATGAGGTCTCTCAAACCAAGGGGCCTGGCATATATGTTCTAAGTTGCAGGAAACTAACAATGACTTTTTAAATCAAGTTGTAGAGTCAATCACATTTATTAAATGTTCACTTTGTACCAGGCACAATTTTAAACAACTCACATAAATGAATCCATTTAATCTTTATGACAACCCTATGGGACAGATGCTGTTATGGTCTCTTTGTCTTTATAGTTGAAGAAACTAATGCACAGAAACTAAGGTAATTAATGCAGCTTATCCAAACATTCAGCAGATTAAGTGCCAGGACCAGGATTTGAACCCTGTGGCTCCGGAGTCACATGCCCTGAAAGGCTGTATCTTCTTCCTTGCTGGTGTCAATGTCCCTCTTGCTTTACCTGATTTGGGGTACAGGAGAGTGGGTGGGGGAGTTGAAGGGTGGCCCTGCAGCCACCCCAGTGGGTTTTCACCGATCTGTGATGGAGGGATGCAGTGATGGAGAAAGCGGCCTTTGACCACTTGGATTCCAAGCACATCTGCCAGGCAGCCCAGGAGGGCAGCAATGGGCAAAATGCTCATTTCTTTCCGATAGCTCCTGTCCTTGCTCCTCTTTCCTCTAGGTCCTGGTGTTCTTTGGGAAATGGTTCATGCAGTGGTAAACAGCATTTTGTCTGTGAGGGTTTGGATAGCTCCTCTCTGTCATCTCAGATTTTGGTTGTGCCCAGTGTTGCCTTGATCCATAAAGAGAGATCAGAAGTGAAAATGTTAACTTTAGGAAAAATGATGATTTCCAACCTGCTGTTTTGGCCAATTTATGGGAAGTAGGCAGACAGGGAGGCTCTGGGGGGACAGTGAGGAGTAGTGCCTGGCTCTGCCCAAATAGAACGCCTGCCCTGCAGAGTGCCGCTCAGAGGCTGAGGGCTACTGCTGCTCTTCCTGTCCCCTCCCGTGTCCAGGTCGGCAGCTTCTAAGTCCTTAAGGTTTCTTTTTCCTTCTTCCACAGCTTTCTTAGGTTCTAGAACTTGCATAGAGCTTTTCGCATATCTTCCCCAAATCCTGTTTATATTTTCTACCTCTCGACGTTGCCACGCCCACATCCTCTTCTTGGGAGGATTTCATGCTTTGGGAAGGCAGAGGCTGAGGCGAAACCCACAACTGCCAGGCTGCAGCCCTGTAGGGAAGCCCCGCTGGCTGCGTGTGGATGGCACATGAGATAAGAATGGTTTTCACTTTTTTTTTAATGATTGAGAAAAAAATCAAAAGAGCATGCTATTTTATGACATGTGAAAATCATGTCAAATTCAGATTTCAGGGTCAATAAAGTTTTATTGGAACACGGCCACATACTTTCATCTGTACGTTGTCTATGGCTTCATTCCTGCTGCAGTGGTGCAGTTGAGTGGTGGTGACAAAGACCACATAGCAATTATAGTGCCTAAACTATCTCCTATCTGATGCTTTACAAGAAAAAAAACCGGGACTTCCGGGAAAATGGCGGTGTGAGCAGGGCAGCAGAAATCTCCTCCCAACACTATATTTATCTACGAAAACACAGAAAATACATCTATTCCTAAAAGAGAGACGAGAATACACAGGAAAGCGCACAGCGTGCAGCTACACCCGAGAGGACTCGGCACCCCAAGAGGTGGGTAAGATACGGAGCAGAGAACCGGTGGGACCCGAGCCCTCCCCCACCCCAGTGCACCGGCGGGAGGAGAGGATTCAGAGCCGGGAGGGAGTGGAAGTACACCCCGCGAAGTAGCCAGCCCCGGTGATCTGCGCGGGGAGCGCTGACCCACATCGCGCAGTGCAGCGGAGATTGGAGAGACAGAGGGGCAGGATCTGAGCAGGGAAAGCGCCAGGGTGCTTGCAGCCGGCTCCGGGAAGGAAAAAAAAAAGTGCGCGCTTTCCTCAGCGGTCTTAAAGAGACAGGAGCCCAGCGGAGGAGCCGGATCGCCCCAGCACACCCAGCCCAGCAGGCTGGGAGTCCTGGGGAGTTTCAGACGCCTTAGCTGGCGACTGAGGAAGCGTAGCCATACTTAACACTTCTCACTGAGATCAACAGCCTCCTATTCGTTCCCACCCCTGCCAGAGCGATAAAGGGCCCTGCGGAGCGGCACAGTCACAGCTGTGGAATAGTGGGGCAATAGCGCCACCTAGAGCATTCCCACAGAATCTACGTCCAGTGGGCATTTTTTTGTTTTTTTTTTGTTTTTTTTGTTTTTGTTTTTGTTTTTTCTTTTCTTTCTTTTTTCTTTTTTTTCTTTTTCTCTCTTTTTTTTCTTCTCTTTTTAAAGTCTTAAAGAGCCCAGCTGACATACGTGGCAACTATCAGTGACCAAATTATACAGCCATGAAAAGACAGAGAATATGGTTCAGACCAAAATCAACCAGACAACCCCAGAGAGGGAGTCTGAAGGGATGGAAATGCACAGCCTCCCTGAAAAAGAATTCAGAATAAAAGTCATAACCATGCTGATGGACCTACAGAGAAATGTGCAAGAGCTGAGGGAGGAAGTGAGGGAACTGAGGAAAGACAATACAGAAATCAGACAAGCGATTGACGGGCTTAACAGCAGAATGGATGAGATGCAAGAGACTGTTAATGGAATAGAAAACAGAGAACAGGAGTACAGAGCAGCTGAGGCAGAGAGAGATAAAAGGATTTCTAGGAATGAAAGAATATTAAGAGAAATGTGTGACCAATCCAAATGGAACAATATTCGCATTATAGGAGTACCAGAGGAAGAAGAGAGAGAAAAAGGGATAGAAAGTGTCTTTGAAGAAATAATTGCTGAAAACTTTCCCTCGCTGGGGAAGGAAGTAGTCTCGCAGTCCACCGAAGCTCATAGATCTCCCAACACAAGGGACCCAAGGAAGACAACACCAAGACACATAATAATTAAGATGGCAAAGATCAAAGATAAAGACAGGGTATTAAAGGCAGCTAGAGAGAAAAAAAGATCACCTACAAAGGAAAACCCATCAGACTATCATCAGACTTCTCAACAGAAACCTTACAGGCCAGAAGAGAATGGCATGATATATTTAACGTTATGAAACAGAAGGGCCTCGAACCAAGAATATTGTATCCAGCACGATTATCATTTAAATATGATGGAGGGATTAAACAATTTCCAGATAAACTAAAGTTAAGAGAATTTGCGTCTCATAAACCACCACTACAGGATATCTTAAATGGACTACTCTAGAGGGAAGCACACCAAAGGCTAAAATGATGTCACCAGAGGAAAAAAAAATATCATAGCAAAGAAAGCAGACCATTCAAATACCAACTAAAGGCAAAGAATAAAACACCTATTATAGAAAGAATGGAGGAGGAGAAATAAGAAGGGAGAGAAAGAAAGAAACATCAGACTGTGTTTACAATAACTTAACAAGAAAGTTAAGTTAGATTGTTAGATAGTAAAGAAGCAACCCTTGAACCCTTGGTAACCACGAATCTAAAGCCAGCAATGGCAATAAGTACATACCTATCAATAATCACCCTAAATGTAAATGGACTGAATGCACCAATCAAAAGACACAGAGTAACAGAATGGATAAAAAAGCAAGACCCATCTATATGCTGCCTACAAGAAACTCACCTCAAATCCAAAGATATACACAGACTAAAAGTGAAGGGATGGAAAAAGATATTTCATGCAAACAACAAAGAGAAAAAAGCAGGTGTTGCAGTACTTGTATCAGACAAAATAGACTTCAAAACGAAGAAAGTAGCAAAAGATAAAGAAGGACATTACATAATGATAAAGGGGTCAGTCCAACAAGAAGATATAACCATTATAAATATATATGCACCCAACACAGGAGTGCCAGCATATGTGAGACAAATACTAACAGAATTAAAGGAGGAAATAGACAGCAATGCATTCATCTTAGGAGACTTCAACACACCACTCACTCCAAAGGATAGATCAACCAGACAGAAAATAAGTAAAGACACAGAGACACTGAACAACACACTAGAACAGATGGACCTAACAGACATCTACAGAACTCTGCACCCAAAAGCAACAGGATACACATTCTTCTCAAGTGCACACGGAACATTTTCCAGAATAGACCACATACTAGGCCACAAAAAGAACCTCAGTAATTTCAAAATATTGAAATCCTACCAACCAACTTCTCAGATCACCAAGGTATAAAACTAGAAATAAATTTTAGAAAGAAATCAAAAAGGCTCACAAATACATGGAGACTTAACAACACTCTCCTAATTAATCAATGGGTTAACCACCAAATCAAAACAGAAATCAAAGAAAATATGGAGACTAATGACAACAACAACACAAAGCCACAACCTCTGTGGGACGCAGCAAAGGCAGTTCTAAGAGGAAAGTATATTGCAATCCAGGCCTATTTAAAGAAGGAAGAACATTCCTAAATGAATAGTCTAAAGACACAATTACTGAAATTGGAAAAAAAAGAACAAATGAGGCCCAAAGTCACCAGAAGGAGGGACATAATAAAGATCAGAGAAGAAATAATAAAATTGAGAAGAATAAAACAATAGAAAAAAATCAATGAAACCAAGAGCTGGTTCTTTGAAAAAATAAACAAAATAGATAAATCCCTAGCCAGACTCATTAAGAGAAAAAGAGAATCTACACACATAAACAGAATCAGAAATGAGAAAGGAAAATCACGACGGACCCCACAGAAATACAAAGAATTATAAGAGAATATTATGAGAATCTATATGCTAACAAGCTGGAAAACATAGAAGAAATGGACAACTTCTTAGAAAAATACAGCCTTCCAAGACTGACCAAGCAAGAAACAGAAAAACTAAACAGACCAATCACCAGTGATGAAATCTAATTGGTAATCAAAAAACTACCCAAGAACAAAACCCCTGGGCCTGCTGGATTCACCTCTGAATTCTACCAGACATATAGAGAAGAAATAACACCGATTCTCCTTAAAGTTTTCCAAAAAATAGAAGAGGAGGGAATACTTCCAAACTCATTCTATGAAGCCAGCATCACTCTAATACCAAACCGGGCAAAGACCTCACCAAAAAAGAAAATTACAGACCAATATCCATGATGAATGTAGATGCAAAAATACTCAACAAAATATTAGCAAACCGAATTCAAAAATACATCAAGAGGATCATACACCATGATCAAGTGGGATTCATCCCAGGGATGCAAGGATGGTACAGCATTCGAAAATCCATCAACATCATCCACCACATCAACAAAAAGAAGAACAAAACCACATGATCATCTCCATAGATGCTGAAAAAGCATTTGACAAAATTCAGCATCCATTCCTGATTAAAACTCTCAACAAAATGGCTATAGACGGCAAGTACCTCAACATCATAAAGGCTATATATGACAAACCCACAGCTAACATCATACTTAACGGCAAGACGCTGAAAGCTTTTCATCTAAGATCGGGAACAAGACAAGGATGCCCACTCTCTCCACTGTTATTCAACATAGTACTGGAGGTCCTAGCTACAGCAATCAGACAAAACAAAGACATACAAGGCATCCAGATTGGTAAAGAAGAAGTCAAATTGTCA
>JAVSCE010010461.1:0-17924 GCA_032199065.1 Smutsia gigantea
ATTTTCCAAGTCTGGGGCAACATGGTTTTTTAGTAGAATCCACAGCATGGAACAAAACCCTGACAATTTCATTAAGGCAGCTTATCAGTTTTACTTTTTCCAGGTGCTGTGAGATGTTCTTGCTTAGTATCATTTGCATCAAATTTAAAACTAATGAAAATCCAAATACAATTAGGAAAGGGAGATAGAGAAAAGAGGGATTCCAAATCGGGGTGGATCCTCTTATTGAGCTGGAGGGAAGAGGCTTACGATGCATCTCTGATAGCAGCCGTGGAGGAAATGAAGCACTGAATGTGAGCCAGATTTGAGCTGAACATTAGTACAAGGGAATCAACATTACCCTGATTACTGCATGTGAGAAACAGATGCCACCCCCTCCTCTTTCTGCAGATGGAACAAAAGGCATTGTGTCTGCTCAGGATAACTGGGTGGGAATAACACATGATACATACAATTCTGATAAAAGGAAGGGGTTCCTGAATCAATATCAAAACTTCAGGAACATCCAAATTTTGGCATTAACATTATTTTTTTTGGTTTGTTTTGTTTTTAGGGAAAAAGGATCTCTGTTAATCAGCAACAGCTTGTGCAGTTGTCAAAAATAAGGTGTTATTACCACCTAAACAGTGAATGCCTGGATGTGTCCCCCCCACCTACCCCTCCCTTATACCCTCTCCTGAACACATGCACACAAACTCACACCAACACATCATTCCTAATTGTTCTTGAATATTTATTTATCCTATGACTACTTGAGTAACTCCCACACCTCTCCTTTTTCTTTTCTGTTCTGGAAGACCCCTCTTCTGCACAACCACAGCACATTTATCCAAATCAGCCCAATGAATAGGCTATGAGAGACCGAAAAAAGTGGCCTTGTCTCATGAGTCTTTGCATACTTGCATCTTGTCTAATCATTGGCAACAAGCCTTATCTTATTTTTCCTGCTCTTCACTCTTCATATGATGACATATCTTTTAAAATATTGATTTTGTTTCAAAGAAGACCACTGTAAATAGCATTCACCAAACCTTTCTGTTACATTGAATTTAACTGTATGTCCATAGATTTGGTCATAAAATAAATCATTTCCTGATATCATAATACAATAGAGAAAGTCAGAGCAGTCCTCTGAAAGGCTTGCTACTGAAATTTTTTTTACTGAAATGGGGGAGAAAAAAATGTAGAGGACCAATGTGGTGTAATAAATGGGAAAATAATACAAAGGTATAAATTTAGTGTAGAATAACAGAATTTTCTTCTGAAGTGTATATATATATGTATGTATGTATGTATATAAATTTTATATATAAGAGAGGGCTTACATTTCAAATCTAACAGAAAGAAAGAAAATTTGAGACTTTTCATCCAAACCTGCCTCCTGTATAGTGAGCTGAGTTAGAATATAAGTGAATGTCTGCTGAAAACCTCAGAGCAATTAAAATAAGCCTTAAATTACCTCCCCACAATCACCTAATCCTTCTGCCCATCTCACAAATATGACACCCCTCACTCCTACAGTGTGTCAGATCTAGGGGCAATCAAATAGAATATGGACAGAGTAAAAGTTTGTAATAAAAAGCCAGTTTCATGTTCACAGACTGGCTGACTTGCTGCTGCAGAAGGTGACTTGATTAAACCTCACAGATCCTCATTTCTGGCACATCTTTGACCAGTTAGGCAGGCCCAGATTCTGCCCATACTCTGCAGTTACTCATTCCTCCTAGGGACTTGTTCTGCCTCTTCCACAGCTTCTCCTCCTCCAATCAAGGGTCTGACACTGCCCATTGACCACGTTTATTTTTCTGCCTTTTGGCACTAGGAGCTTGCCTGTTGTAGGATAAAAGTGGAATTCTCTGCTGTCTGCAGGGCTTTCCCCAGGGAAGAGAGCATGAAACCCAAACTTATATATAAAATCATATCCTGTTTGCAAACATCATATTCCCTTTGCTTCTCACTAATCTGGTCCTGTAAACCCCAGCACAGCTTGAGAGCCCATTCCTCATCTAAACAAATGCCATAAGCCCCTTTATACTTTTACAACCATGTCAAAAAATAATATTGCCTGCCAATAGTGATGTGATTGGAGTTGCCTCCTCCGAGTCATAAAAGAAGTGCAGAGTCTGTTATCAATTTCTCTAAGTGTATCAGGGGAATTATGAGTCGATTCAGTTCCAAGTTATAAATGACAACTCAAAAGCCGCAGAAGCGTTTGAAGCTGGGAGCTGATGACGACATTATCATAAAAACCTGCTCGTCCTTGCTTTTGTGGTTTTTTTGTAGCCTATCAAGTGAAGAGGAAAAAATAAGGCTGAGAAATGACTTCAAGATTTCTTCACACAGCAGCAAGTCAGATGGCCAAAAAATGATCACTATTTTTAGTGATATACCCCAAGGACTGAGAGCTAACGTGGTCCTGTGCTGGCTTTCATTTCCAGAGTCCCTTAATTATCTATTTCACTATTCAATGACCACGTCTTGGGATTTGGTAAAATGCTCTTTCAATTGGTGCATTTTCTTGCAGTGCAATCACATAGCAGTCAGAAATGAGTCATGCCACAGTAACTAAACAAAATGAGAACAAAACAAAGGAATTCAGAAATCTTGAGACTGTTGCTCAAAATGTACTTCTGGAGAGGACACTTTAAATCACCTTAAAGACCATTTGCCCACTGAGCTACTTGCCCAACACTGTCAAATTACCACATGCAATTTTAAGGGGAAATTTAATAATAAGTAGGGATTTTCTGATTTCATAATTTCCCAGGCAGTCTTCTCAAAAGCCAGTTAACCTATCAGCATTCAGCAGGTATATAATAAATCCATCTAGTAGAAAGGTATATATTCTAGGTAACTGTAGTTTATTTTAACAATTGGAGATCACTAACCTTTTGGAATTTAAACCAATGGGTCATTGAACCAGAAGATCATTTGAACTAGACTAGTGCCTTAAGACAAAAGCAATTTCAGTGGTTTTCAAGCTCTCTAGAGTGCCCCCATGTTGCCAATTTGGACCATTCCAAGTTCATACTGGGTGTATTTTGTTTATTTAATATGTCTGGGACTGTCCTGGAGGTAAAACTTTAGGCTGGTACAAATCCAGAGGATCTAGCATTACTCCTAAGACTTGTATCAAAACCAAAGATCTGAGGTGGCAAGACAGTTCCTCAATGTCTAAGAACACAATATGGTTTCTGAAAAAAACTAAAGCAAAAAAGAGTGAATCAAACTAGTTCTCTAAAGCATCAACAAGAACCAGTTTGTGTATGCCTGTGTGTACACACACACAATTGTGCTCACCTAGACCTATATAACCACCACCAGAGATCTTCAGAAGACCAATAGGCAAATTCAATAAACAGAAGTGTCTCTCTACAGCCCTGTCTAGGATGCTGGAATCAAACTCATCCAGTCTTCTTCCTTTTGTCTCTGCTTGCCGAAGCTGGATTTACCCATCACCACTGCTGCCACCATCCGGGCTAGGTCAGACTGGGAACATTATAAGGACTAATTCTATGACACCCTGTGCTTTGTGTTGGACGCCCAGGGCCAGAAGCAGCAGTCACTATTCATTCCTTGGTCACTTCTAAGAGTATACTAGAGAAGTTCTGGCTAGAGAATTAAAAGTTATCTTAGTATGGGTTTAGAGCGGCTAAGTACAAGTACTTTGTGTTCAAGGATAGTTCTATAGGAGCAGCCCAGCCCAGACTGGGGGGTGTGGATCCCAGGGAGCTGTCCTCATTTCAGCCCTGGGTCATGAACTAAATGTACTTGTAAATAAGTGGGGGTTTGATGACCATCACTCTTTAGACAGCTTTGATTTCCTCCCCATCATTGTATCCACTAAGTAGCTTTTTTTTTTTTCATTTTTTGCCTCATTTGCAGGTAATCAGCCATTCTCTCAAAATGGGCACTTGAGATGTTCAAAAATAAGTGCCAAAGCCAATGAAACACATTTTAAAAGTCAGTTTATCCTCTGCTTTCTAGAATGATTCTATAAGGTCCTAGCTTCACAAGAGGTGTGCTAAAAATGAGCAAGGATTAATGTGGGCTGGTGGCTGTCCTGTGCTTGGGATAAAAAGACAAGGTTCACGGGTGAGCTGCCACAAAAGGGGACCACATCACATCAGCCACGCTGCTCCACTGCTAGGCTCCACAGGCTGCGGCTGGCCTGCAGAGACAGGAGCGGTGGAAGGACCTGAGAAGCTCTTTTGGAACTCCTCCACATGGACATACACACCAACCTCACACTTTTCAGCCTTTCACCCTTTTCTGTGTGACTTCAGGAAAATAACCTCACTTCTCTGAGCCTTTAGTTTCTCATCTGTAATATATTGTTAATAATAGTAACTATTTTACAAAGCTGTTATGAACCTCAGTTGTATATTGTATGTAAAGTCCAAACAGGTACTGGTTGTAGTTCCCATTCTTACTTCTAGAAAAGACAGAATCGCAAGTGAAGGAATAGAAAGATTATCCTTGCTAAATCTAGCATCACTAAAATGAAAGAATTAACTGAAAATACATGGGATTTCCCTATATAAAACATAGAGCAAAATATTGCCTACAAACAGGACATGAACAGGACTAGTTTTATTCTTTCATTCCAATATCCAAAAATTCTAATTGACTTAAATTCCTTCGTCTTTGGAAACCTGATGTAGATTCATGTCCTAACATGACTTAGCACCTAGTTGTAGGGTGATGGTTTGTTACTGGTAAGGGCTAACTTTAAAAATATTTCAAGTGATAGGCAATATTCTAATCATCCACAAAAATGTAGACATTTTTCTTCATATGTCGCTGGACTTGAACAAATTTGTCCTTGAAATGTGGTATAAATATTCTGGGTCAAAAAGACATTGTTAATTATTGAACACAAAAATGGCCCTGGAGGTTCACAGACAAAATGTCCCGCAATGCAAAGCACTTTGTGATGTTTATGTTGTTCCATCAGGAATATAATGGATGTGCATACTGTGTGTGATTCTACTGAAAATTGAATTCTGGTATAAAACTGTGTTAAACCCTTGCTTATAATCTTTTCTTTAGCTACATAAAAGTCTAGCAAAGCTGGACATGTGACCAATGCAGTCACACAGGTCCCTACAGTTAGAAGAGCCCCACACTTAATCTGCTGCATCTTAAAAATTCCAATAATTTTTGAGTCAAGGGGACCTGCATTTCATTTGGAAATGAGGCCTACATTATGTAGCCAATCCTGAAGTTTAGTATAACTTTTATTGGGAAAGAGACTTAAACATAACTGAATAGATAAATAAAAGAATATATTTTTGGAAGTTTAAGTTATGTAAAAGCAGAAACAAATTCTACTTACCCCAAGTCCACCACAAGGTAATGAAGAAAAAAACTTTTGAGAGGTGTCACCTACACAGTAAGAAGACATGAAAAAATATGTTAAGTTGGGGATATAGTTACAGTTTTTTAGTTTTGGGGTATTTATAAACACTTAACATTATGCCACATGGTGTTTATCATATGACTCAGAAGGAAAATGATCAAATTTCAGATATGTAAGAACTCAAAGCAAATTAATACAAGAATTATTACATGTAGAGTCTACTGAACCATATGAACACATATTTATGAATTTGAGTCTCAAGATTTTAATCACCTTATATATCATATAATACATCACAATATATTTTTTATTTATAATTTAAATAATTCAGGTATTCATTGAGTGTATCCCTCTATTACAATGTTTTGAGCAACAAGGTTTGTGAAATAGTCATTTCTTAAATGTTTCAAAAATTAAAATATTCAAATATGCAACTTATTCTTAATTTCTACTTTAGAGAAAGTTAAGACCAAACATATTATAAGCCTCTACAATATTTACAATTTTTAAACAGACAAGTCACAAAAAACTATAAAATGAATAACCCTTTTGGGGGATCTATATATATCTTCTTGAAAATATATGCTCTTCTTATTTGTGACTGTCTCGGGATTGACATTTCATGAAATTTTTATTTTGCTTATTTGCATTTTTATTTTCTACATTATCAGCTACATGAATAGAGGAAACAAAAATACTCCTAAACCACTAAGGCTTAACTCTGCCTTGCAAAGTAGTTAAAGGGGAAAGCGGTGAACGTTTCCATATCACAGTCAAAATGCTCTTAAGTGACCAAGATGATGCAGGAGATTAGTGGGAGGACCAAGTACAAACCTCCATTTCAACTATTCCAATTCAGTTGTTCTGCTGATGATCAATGAAAAAATAACAGTGAAAATTAAAAACAGGCTTGTGCTGGAATTCACATGCCATGTCAGTAAAAGTCAAAATTTTACTGTCACTGAAGAAAGTTTGTTTTGAAAATGATAAATTGTATGCATTGGTTAAGTGCAAATGAAAAAATAAGACATCTTGTTATATATATAAGGATGTTCATGGAAAAAAAGTAAGTTGACAAGGAAAATCACAGAAAAATATTAAAATTGGAACACTGACAACAGTAAAAGATACATAAAAAATTATGGATAGCTTGTGGAGGGGTAAAGGTTTTTTAACTTGTTGCTCATAACAAAGATATTGCTACAGCCTTGAATATTTTGTAAGGATGTACTATGTCACATATGAAATTAAAATATATAATATGTGTACTTTAATATCTGAACTCTTCATGCTATAGTCAGTGAGAAGGGATAAAGATAATGTTAAAATGTAATAAAGTAATTTTTAAAAATTATGAAACTATAAGAGAATAAGGAAAATTAATAACATGCTACTTTAGGAAAATCTTATTTACTAATGTTTACAATAATACAAAACAGCCAAATAATAATTTAAATTTAGTGATGTGTAAAAAATATTAATTCACTCAATTGACTGGATTTATTTTTTAATAATTTTATATTGTCTTATCCATGGACTTGAGATCTGGCTTGCCACAAGGTAATGAAAACTGGTAGTAAGAATGACAGGAATATTAATGCTAAGGAAAACCTTGCACCAGAAATAATTGGAGAGAATGTTTTTAAAGTGTCACCTTACAAGGTCTAGAGTATTTAAAGAGAAAAATGGTGCCCATTTTCAAATCTAATTATTTTATAAACTATAGATGTCTTTCAAGATACAAAGACTGATGTCTAGTTATAATGAACTTTTATTTAAATTCTTCCTCCTAACTCCAGAACACAACTATCAAGAGTAGTAGTATCAATTTATATATATTTAACTTAGAAAATTCATGCAACTAAATGTATTTCCATTCAATGTGTGTGCACACTGAAACACATACACACCCATCTGTGTTGGGAGGGGTTGGGAAAGGAAGAAGGATGTATGGGGGTGAAATAACAGGAAAAGAAAGAGAGAATATCTTGATGGTTATGAATATCTGTATATTTACACATGGAAGCTTCTATCTGGTCTTTTAGATGTAAATAAAAATAAGCCACAAGAATTCAAATTTCATAAAGTACCAAAAACTATGAAAAGTTAAACTTTCAAACAAATGGGATTATTCGCGTAGAATTTGAATTGGGGAAAGTCGGCTAGGTTTCTGGGTTCACAGGAGAAAGTGAAGTAGTTCAGAAGTGTCATCAAAGTTGAATTTAGTCCTTGATATCAACATCGAACAAGATAACATCCTTGTTTATCTTTGTGTCCCTGCATACAGTGTTGTGGTGGTTGTATGGATCCCTGAATCCATGGAATTCCAAATGTGTATCTAAAGCTAATTCTAGAATCATCAGTTAGTTGAATATTATCCCACATTAAATACTCAAGCTAATGAGATAAATGGCCTATTTATTTGAATTAAAAAATTTTAAATTAAATTATTGGTACTTGCTGTTTTCCTCATGTACATACATGAAAAGGACCTCTAAGGTCTAAATTAGAAATTCACTTTTAAACCATCAAATTTTTAAATGATATATATGTTGACTATTTTGAGAAAATAATTTTTGTTCAAAAGTATTAAATTTCATTTTAAAAGGTGGTACTGCCCTGTTTCATAAGTAAAATAGTCTGAAGTTGCTGAAGTTTTAACTTCATTTCTCCTACAAATATATATGTTCTCTTATAATGTGGAATAATGGTTGTTTTGGAAATCTCTCAAACACCTACATGCAAGTGTATCCCAGTTCAATCCAAAGTACCTACTCCTATACCTAGGTTGACTTAATAGTGTGACACTACAGTAAAAAAAAAAAATTGGGAAGGCTTTCTACTTGTTTTCACTTAATTAAAAAAATAATAAAATGAACATAGCTTTCTATCTTAAAATGTCTTAGTATTTGACATCACAAAATCATGGGAGTTAATGTTTGGCTTACTTTATCCTTGTGGTAAACTGGGTGAGATAATTAATTCATGCTAAAATAAGGACGTTTATTACATAGTGTCCAGAGCAAAAGAATACTTTATGTAAAGGATTTACATATACAGATATTGATTCCTTCCACAGAAAAGAAAAAAAAATATGTAGTATGTATGTTTACATTGACTTATTTGCCTATATATTAATATATATCTTTAATTCTATTACAGAAATTGTTTCTCGTCAAATTTTATTAATGTTTCCTAAAAATTGAGTAATTGTTATGTGTTTCCATTTCCCTCAGTTTCTACTTAAAACTTTCTCCAAAATCTGTTGTTTTCTATCACTCATATAATATATAAAGCTGTGCAACATAGATTTTATTTAAAATCGGTGGGTAAAGATTTGAAAAATTAACTAAAATGTATGTTTATTAATTTTCTACTTCTGCCATCTACCTGTTTGGTTCCATAGTTAAGGCATGCCTTAAAGAGATTATATTAAGATTTAAAATGTAATCTTACTATAAAATGTATTGTCTGGGCAAGTAATAAGTTTTCATTTAAAATAAATCATAGTATGCTTTTTTGTCTGTTAAGGTCATTGAAAAAAGAACTGAAGGACACAGAACAATTGGAAAAGGTGAAAATAAATTTGCATAAAGAATGTAAAAGTCTTTTTTTTTTAGTTTAAAAATGTTAAAAAAAACCTTCAACAATGCATTTTTTCCCATGCGGGAAGATGCTGTGAACAAATGCTATTCATATAAGAGTTAATTTAAAAGTAAACACCAGGAACTTGCATTGCCATTCTTTCCAATGCAGGATTTTCTTAATCTACATTGGCTTCTAATGTGAACGACTCATTCCACAGAGTAATGCTGTTGAAAAAGCCAATTCTTTGTCACACTGCTTGCCAAGTACTCTGAACTGACACCACCACTGACTAATGATAGCACTGGAATGTGCTGTTCTCAGTAGAATGGAGGCCCATACAGACCCAAGAGTGTCCTGGGGTCCAGCTTCTGTCCATCCAGGGGGTTGGTGCCGTACAACAGTGAGTGATGTTCAGAATGAACAAGCTGTATTTCCTCTAGGCTGGCTTTTCGACCTTGAATTCGCTGAAAGAAAACAACAGAAGCCTACAGTACTCTGCTGACAACAGTCAGAAGAAAACTAGACCCCAAGTCACATTTAAGATGATTAATAACAGGCTGAGTTTCATCATGCAGGAATGTGACACTGATCTGCTTGGTAATGTAGCATAATAATATCTGAAAAATGAGTGTATGCTAGGTTCAGATGCAATGGATTGTTTATGCCTAAATGGACAATTGACAGAGAGTATATTCTTCTTTGGCATACAAAAGGCACCTATAACAAAGAAATTACTAGTTAACTCCTCTATAAAAGGATCAGTTTAAAAACAAACAAGGGTTACTGTTTAGCTGAGAAGTAAATTCATTAACATCTTATTTCACACTCACCTGAAGAAGTTGTTGGAACAAATTCCTTGTTTTTTAAAGGGCATAAATAAGGACCATCACATTTTAATGTATTTGATCTTCACAAATACACCGGTCACTTCATGGGTATGCACCTCATAGTATTGTTAACCTAGATAATGTTACTCAAACTGTGCCCTATATGTTCGTAACAGTTCAAGAACTGTTTGTGAATGGTTTGTGATGAGGTCTGCATAGAAATTCAGAATAAATATTCAGAAACTCTTATAGTGATTTGACAGAGTATTTTTATGTCTGTTGAATCTAACCTAATCGTACATCTTTATTTCACTTTTGCGAAATATTATATTTAATGAATTGTATAAAAGCATTAGTCTGTGAAAGAATGGAAATTAAACAAAAACAATAACTGCTGATCAACCAGAGATAGTTTGAGACATTCTAGACTCAGTCAATATTTTCCCACACATGGCAGGGTAGACACTTTCACTTCAACTAACAAAGACGGTCCTTCAACACAACCAAAGCTGTATATCAAGTTAAACTTCAGTTAGTCAATAAGAAAGTGTCCTTCCTGGCCACATGTCTAAGTGGACAAGTCTGCAAGCCCAATGAACACCACGCTAGTATATGACATTAACTAGCCTTCTTTTTGAAAATTGCTGGGCTTCCTAAAGTTACTCAGACGGTATTTATTATTTCACTTAAAATATGTATCACAACAAGGCAAGTGTAAGATAACATATTAGTGTCATCTTATACTCCTGAACAAGAAATCAGCAGGTGACATGGCAATACCAGGTGACAAAGTCCCTCCCGCAGGACCAGGACACCTCTGTACTCAACCTCCCTCGTCTACGATGATGTTGTGGATATTGATGTGTGGTTCACTTTGAAGGAAGGCTGGGAAAATCCCGATGTACTGATATTTCCTAGGAATTTACTGGGTAGTGAGCAGAGCTGGGCTTGTCACTGAAAATAAATCATCATGTCACAGTGGGAAAGGAATGTTGGGGAACCCAAGGGGCAGAAGGAAGGGAACAGGAGCGATGTAAAACAGAAACATGACACTGTGTCACCATGTGCCAAATAAACCAACAAATGTTTATGGAGCTTTGTCATAGCATTGAAATTTCTGTTTTTGATAACTAACTTACGTTTTTAGAAAAATTTAAATATGCTTTAGGAAAACTATTCCCAGTTAGGTATTGAATGTTGAAATGAAACTAGGTAGGTAATGCTGAAGAGTAGGGCAACGCTAAAGATGGCCATCTAGTCAGCTATTGTTCGATCAATAAATAAACATGTTATTGACCTAGGTGGCTTGCTGGTAAACATTAAATTTGGAGACATCTATGGAAGACCAGAATATCCAAAGAAGTAGAATGAAAAGTAAGAAGATAAAATGAGCAAGAGAAATTTCAAAGTCAATATTAAAGGGAAACATTGTAACTGTGGGATTTCAGCTAGTGGAAAATCCCCCAAGATAAATACTAGTAACTCCATGATCTGAGTCATCTGAAACTGGAATGAGCAGAGCACTGCAAACCAGACTGTGGCGAACAGTTCTAGTCTGGCAAGATAATGAGCACCATGGAGTCATCGGTCTTCCAGCTCTCAATTCTATGAGTCCATGAAATCCAACATCTTACATGCTGATGGAGTGAGACCTGTACATCTTAAACAATGTCAGTTCTATAGCTAACAATCAGACCCATGTTTAGACAACTATCTTAAAGCTTCATTGCTTTTTCCCCTTTCTCTTCTTCTATATTTTTTCAGCTCTAAATTGAATTTTTGCCTCTGCTTCAACATTGAATACCACCCCACGCTGTCCCAATTCGTTTCTCATTCTCCCACAATCCCCTAGTATTCATGCTGAAAGTCCAATCACACATTTGAAAACCATCTGCTAACAAGAATCAAATATTGAAAGCATCCAAGTGCTGATAAAATGTAAGAGGATATCAGCTGAATGTCAGTCATGCCCTTGTGTAGTATCAGTCAACTAACAGTAAGGATAGAGCACCTGGCCTGGCCTATTCAGCATTTACTTACTCTAAGCATGCTCCATTCTAGTTCACACCTAGTTCTCCCCTCACCATTAAAGTACAACACAGTTCATAAGTTTTCACTTTGATTTCTCCCTGTCACCCCCTGCTTCCTTTTGACCCCAGGAAATATGTTACACAGGCTCTTTTTATTATTATAGAACATATTTCTTAAAAAATAATTGTTACTATAATAATTAACTAACAGTAAGGAAGTTCTTATTCTTGATAACCACCTTCTGTTTCTACGGCTGTTGGAGAACAAGCCCTACAAACAGGATGTACCTGTCTCTACAGAGAGAGGGACGTGAAGACCAACGCAGTATGAAACGTGTTTCTACCTGGAGAAAGGATCTGGAGAAAGTGTGTTTTGAGATTTATATCTCACAGGGGCACTGCCATGGGAACTTGACGGATGACTAAGCTAAAATTTCTGCAACAGCAACAGCTTTCCTTTTTCCTAACCTATGATCTCCTGGAATAGTTCTGTTTTGCCTCACTTTTGTCAAATGTATTGAATTGATCATATTTAACTTTTCCTCTCAAACTGAAGTCTCCAGCAGTCCTCATTTTTGGGTACTATCCTCGGTAATTTATTACATTACATGTTTATGCTTAAACACAGATATTTTCATTTAATTCCTTCCCATATTTTCTATTTTCTGCATACCCTTTATTCCTTCATTTCTCCCTCATGATGTTTTCTTCAGTCAAAGGTCAACAGCATAATGAGTCACAAAATAGGACAAAGTGCTGTGATAATGGTAATTTAGGGAGATACTGATTTCCGTTCTCAGAGATATTCAGTCAGCAGGATGTCTATCTAAAGTCATCTATGAATCTGACTGAAAGGATTTTTGAGAATTCTGAGTATATCTGGATACTGAATGAATATAAAGGACGGTGTTCATCTGGGTATTTCTCACTTGAGATCCAAAGAGAGGTCCTAATAGGTCGAGGAAAGAAAGCTTATGACTCTTCTTTCATCTTCTTAATAAAGACATGCTGTGATGCAGGGTATGTTCATTATTAAATATTCTTTGTGACTTGCACGCGATGTTTCTTCCCAAGCCTAGGAAAAGGAACTTACGTGCACTGAGTACCTACTCTGGGCTAAGCACCCAAAGTATGGGATCTTAGTTAAGAGTCCCAAACAGTCTACACTGAAGTTTGACTAAAGTTGTTTAAAATGACCATATTATTGAGTCTCACAACACATCATGGTTCTTTCCTAAAGAAATAGTCTTTCTGAAATAAAGCCTGTTAATGCAACTTGATTATAGAAGGAACGTTCTGAACATGATCTACAAAGTCATACTGTGACAGGATAAAATGCAGCCTATCCACACCCACCCACACACAGAGCACACACACGGTATAGATTCATATTTTTTTTCTGCCAAGGAGCAGAGAAAAAAGGAAACAGTTCTATTCCTTCCCCTCCTATGTTCAAAGCCTGGATTGGGGCCAGTGTCCTAATCAGTTCTCATTGGCCCTGGAGGAATCAGAACCTTTTGTAAAATATAATAAAGGGCATAAAATCATGATAAAATGCATGAAAAAGCAGTGCCTTTGGTTAGGGAACTAGAAATAATTTAGCAGAACAGATGGATTGCATTGGTTTGGTATTATTGAGGACATGAAAGGGCTCATTTTGTGGCAGTTCCAAACTAAGAGAAAATATCCAACTGAAATTTGACAAGTCAAAGTACCTGCCCCTGCTGGGGGAGACCCCATTTTCTTTAATCATTCTCAAAGTGGCAGCATATTAGCTAAGAATTTCCACTGAAATCTCATTTTCTGAGAATATTTCATCCAGTGTCCCTAAATATAGGGATGAAATTTTTTCTATAAAAATTTACAGGGTTGCAGACTCACAGAGGTAAAGGAAAGAATCATAAATGACTTATGAGTGTCAAAGTTACGCTCTGTTGTAAATTCCATACTTAATGAATGAGTCCATGGCCTGTTCATTATGCTTAATACAGTTTTCTCTCTTAAACAACAAATATACAAATCTGGTCTCATTGCCCATGCCCATCTGGAGTTTTCAAATGCTACAACGAATTGCTTCTTCAAATGTTACATAAAAGCTAGTCTGTATCCTCTCCCCACACATGCATTCTCTCCCTCCATATGTCCCTCATCTTCTAATAACCTGTTCTCCTCAGAGGTTTTTTTATAAAGGGGAATGAAAGAAGGAAGGAAGCAACTAGGCAGGTGGGCAGCACAATAGCCTTTTGGTTTTTTCTATTGGTCACATGGAAAGAAAATATTTGCAAGTCAGGAGCCCTGATTTCTGGGTTCTGACACTCACATGTCCTTAACGCGCTTACAGCCAGCTATGAGGTGACTTCCGGACCTTTGTTTCTTCATTTACAAACATAAGGAGGTTTCATCAAATTATTTCAAAGCCCCCTTTTAGTCTTAAAGTGATAAAATTTTCTATGAAATAATATTATACACAATAAAAATTCAATAAAATATCCTATACTTTGATTTAAAGATTTGCTTTAGGCAAGCAAATATAATAATCAAAAATTATAAATTACTACGATTGAGGGAACAGAGAAGCTCTATGACAGTTTCAAAAGGACACTGGCTATTCCTTGAAACCCATTCATTGTATGCTTAATCATAATTAAAATATGAGTATTTTTTAGCATACATATTCCCAGCCTGTGACAACTTCAAAATAATTAACATATTACTCAATTTTTAAAAATTTGTACACATGGAACTTCTGAGTTAATGCCACCTCTGTTACTTAGGTAATGATTACTTCTGTTACTGTACTATCTCCAAATATTTGACCCCACTCACCTGTCTGTCTCTACCTCATTAAGCTTGTTATAAGTTGAATTTCTGTTGCAGTGATTTTTAGCATTGGCTGTACCTTGGAATTAAGTTTAAAAGGTACTGATGCCTGAGTCCTACCTCCAGAGCTTCTGATTAACTGTGGGTATAGCCTGGCATCCAGATACTTAGAACCTCCCCATGGATTTTAACTGGGAGCCTAGGTTGAAAACTACATGTAAAGGGAGCTCTTGATTCTTCATGCTCATAGGAATTCAAGATACTGACACTGGATTGACCGACATTCGGGACTATGGAGCACTAAAATAAATGGCTGGGACAAAGAAGGCGGTGAAGTATAAAATGGTCAATCAGATCTTTGAAATGACAAGTGCCTCTTACCTGCTTGTAATACTGCTTGATTCAGTCATTGGAATTTATTTAAAACTACTTCAGGGCAAAGAGCAATTTCAAAAGCACTTCAGAAAAACAGCAAATCCCATGCAATAATAAAGGCCTGGGTAGTAAGAAGCATAGGCACTACGTATTTTTTAAAGTTTTATTTCCATCCATTTCAAATTATTATGCTAATGAGAAAGAAAAAAGTTATCCCTGTAACTGCTCAATTTTCACTGTTTTTATGGAACTGAATATTTTACATTGTAGTTATTTTTTAAACAATATTACAAATGAGCATTTTAACGGCTTGGGTCATGATATTGATTTTTTATAATAATTTTGTTACAACAAATATTTGTGTTACTTTAGGACTATTTTTTCTGATGAAGAATATATAATTCTTCATTTGTGTTAATAAGCTTTAACGCTGTTGTTTAAAAAAAATCCTGTATCACTTTCCAAATGGACTCAGAAAAGAGTCCAGTCTTGTTCCCTTATTGTTTTCTACATTAGTCCTTTATTTTTCACAAAAATAAAAATAAAAAGATCCCAAATCATCTTAATTCTGATAATAGGCCCCATTAAGTATTTTTAGTATACTTATCTGCTTGGGTTCACTCTAATGTGATATACAAACAACTCTAACAATAATGACATAATGTACCCTTGTTTACTCATCACATCTAGGTCATTTGAACTGCTCCCCAAGACAGCCATATCCTTCAAAGATAATTCACAAGACTCCCTATTTGAGTTTCTTACTGCTTTGTGGTTAAATTCTAAGACACACACACACACACACACACACACACACACACACACACACATTTGTTTTCTGCAAACTAAACAATAGTTATGTGCTGCCATCCAGTTACTCATAAAACATGTATTTAATTGAATATCCATTAATTTGCAGAATTCAGTGCTTTGTAGCACAGATGTCAGAAAACTTGCACATTCCAGAAGTATTTCTCCAAAGAGTATTATATTTCTTTAGATTTGCAAAAGGTATTTTAAAATCACCTGGGTGTGCAGGATAATGTGCTGGAGATCCTATCCCTCAGCTCCCTGGCATATTAAGATTTTATACTAAATCCTTTCTCTACTTTTCTCAATGGAACTGCTGAGAAGCCCCACAAGGGGCAATAGTAGCTTGGTTTTGTGTCCCATAATTGTTTTGTAATTACTTTGTGTTGGCACTTGAATAAAAGAGTTAAACATTTCAGCACAGTATGTTGCTTACGATTTTTACTTATGAATTAAGTAAAACAAAGTGACTCAATATTAGTCACAAAGAAGCAGTGCAAATTCTACATCATGTGTAATCCAAGGATAGCATTATAAAATGTTATTATTCTCAAAACACATATGAGACCAAGCAAATGTCTGTGGGTGGCTTGGTGGAGCTGAGAGTCATGAGCACTTCTGGATAAACAACTACCAAGTACATTTCTAGCAGATGATGGGGCAATCTCTGCAATTTCTTAAGCACAGAAGAGCACATTCTCTTAGGGGCACACACACTTTAGAAACCTGGCTACCTAATCGAAAACCTTATTTCTGAAGAGGACACCAGATGACCCTGGCAGGTCGACTTCCTATGTTGACAAGACAGCTGCTGGTTTAGCTTTTTGCTCCCAACAGAATACCTAAACTGAGTATGAATGATTCAATAGGGGAAAAAATTAAACGGTATTGGCATAAAAGACTACTAACCACCTCAACTTTGTGAAAACAGTGCCACGTCATGCCAAAAGAAGTTAACCCATGTAACCACTGTAATCTAATATAATGAGGACGAATGTTTTCTCTGGCTACTAATCAGGACTAGAAAGCACAGCCAATTTACACTATAGGTTACAAATTAAGAGCAATGTGTTTACTAAAACATCTTAAAAATTTGGACAACTCTTAGCCAAAGAAAGTGTTGTGTTCTAAATGAACTCCTTAGCCATCTAACTTCACACAATATAAAGCTGGAAGAGATCTTAGCAAATATCCTGCCTAACAACCTCATCTTACACCTGGGAAAAACCTAATATCAGTAAGATTAAGTGGTTTGACAAAAGTACACATATAACTAATGGCAGGTCTAAGGTCAAATATCGAACAATAACCTTTGGAGGAATCCATTTTGATTCACTGTCTACACTGTTAAATGAATTAACACAATATGTTAAGTTTCATTTTTGGATCAGTTTATTGTTTTGAAGCCAAGGAGCCCTTTTAAAGTTTTCAAATTGCCATCTTTTCCATCATATCATTGTGTAATTGCAGGACTGACTACTCTGTTGTCTGAGGAAAGCTGACTTAGTCTCTGTATGCTGGCAGGATTGACATTCCGTACCTTTTGTCCTGGTCAGATATTAACCCAAATAGAAAAGGAATATGAATAGAGAGAAGGAGAGCAAGATCAACATAAAGCCTGGAATACTTCCTTCTTTGCACTCTGATATATAACCTTTTTTCCTCTATTTCTTGCTTAAAGGGTCCCTCTGATGTTGTCAAGACAATGGAGGCAGCTGATAATAGTCTTTCTCATTTTGTTTCTTTCCCAAGCTCAATCAATAACACAAGTCTTTAAAAATCAATGCAATATAAAACTAGTGACTCAAAACCCCTTGGGAGCTTGTAATTGCATATTTATTTGTGCAATCATTTGATTAATGTCTAGTGGACCCACCAGAGAGTAACCACTGTGAAGGCAAGAGATGCATCTTCTCAGTATTACATTGTCACCTCCTAACACAGAAGCCTGGGAAATTCAAACTCTTGGTAAGTACTGTTGAATGGATATATCACTGTTATTAAAGTATGGTGCCCAGATCAGCGGTATTAGGATTACCCAGACACACATTAGCAATACAAATTCTTGGACCCCACTCTAACAGGCCCCCCCCTCCTACTGAATCTGAAAAC
>JAVSCE010010462.1:0-19132 GCA_032199065.1 Smutsia gigantea
AAAAAGTAAGAAACTTGAAGACAGTTTAATGGAGATGAGCCAGGTGGGAGAAGAGAAAGAAAAGAACGCAGATCAACAACGGCACCTAAGATGCTGCAGCCTGTCTCACACGCGCCAACATGCATGCGACAGGACACGTGAAAAGATGCCCAACATCATGTGTCACTAGGGACATGCAAATCACAACCACAGTGAGGTACCGCTTCACACCCACCAAGGTGACTGTGATGGAAAACACGGGAAACAACTGTTGACAAGATGTTGGGTAAGGGGAACCCTCGCACATTGCTGGTGATACTTTTAAATGATTTGGCCACTGTGCAAAACAGTTTGGCAGTTCCACAAAGAGTAAAACCTAGAATTATCATATGACCAAGCAAGTCAACTCCTAGATATATACACAAAGGAATTAAAAACAGGTGTTCAAACAAAAACTTGAACAAGAATTTTGTGGCAGCACTATTCACAACAGTCAGAGGGTGGAAACAATGCCAATGTCCCTCAGTGGGTGAAGGGATAAACAAATTGTGGTCTATCCACACGGTGGAATATTATTCCGTCATAAAAAAGAATGAAGCGCTGACTCATGCTACGATGTGGGTGAGCCTCAAAAATGTGCAAAGAACAAGCCAAACACAAAGGGTCACAAATTGTATGACCCCATTTATATGAAATACTTGGAATAGGTGAATCCACAGAGATATAAAGCAAATTGGTGATTGCCAGCTGCTGGTGGGAAGGGATACAAATTGTATCTGGGTTGATGAAAATGTTTTGGAAATAGGTAGAGGTGAATGCAGCATAATATTTTCAATGTACTAAATGCCACTAAATTGTCCACTTAAAAATGTAAATTTTTATTGTATGAATTTCACCTCAATAACCAAAAAATTGAATGGGCATATTTGTGGGTCTGTCTTCTCTATTCTGTTCCACTGATCTGTGTCTACCCCTCTGCTAATGCCACACTGCCTTGATAGCTATAGCTATATAGTAAGCCTTAACATCAGACAGAATAATTCCTCCTTTTTATTCTTGTTTTTCAACATTGTTTTAGTTATCATAGATCCTTTGCCTTTGCATATACATTTTAAAATAAGCTTACCTGTATCTATTAAAAAAAACCTTGCTGGGAATTTGATAAGAATTGTGTTATAGATCAATTTGGAAAAATCAACACCTTTACATTGAATGTTCCATCCATTTATATGGTCTATCTCTCCATTTATTTAAGTTTTATTTCTTTTTATCAGCATTTTGAAATTTTCAGCATTTAGATCCTATATATGTTTATGTATACCTAAGTGTTTTCCTTCAAGAGATTTTTAATAGTAATATTTTTTTAGCATTGATTTCCACTTGTTTATTGTTAGTATGTAGAAATGTGATTTATTTTTGCATGCTGATCTTGTATCCTGCTGCCTTGCTGAACTCATTTATTAGCTCTAGGAGGTGTTTTGTTGTTTTGAGGTGTTTTTTTTTTAGATTCCTTGACATTTTCTGTGTAGACAATCATGTCATCTGCCTTATTTCTTCCTTCCCAATCTGTATTCCTTTTACTGCTTTTTCTTGTCTTATTGCATTGGCTAGATCTCCCAGGACTGTGCTGGATAAAAGCAGTGAAAGTAGTCATCCTTGCATTATTCCCAGTCTTATTTAGTCCAGGGAAAACTTTAACAGAAATGAACTAAAAATGATCCTCTGGTAAGGCAGGCTGGATCTAAGATATATGGCACCAGGATTTCTAAGGAATTACCCTGTGGGAAGGGAACTTGAGGAGAGGGCCAACAGTGGGTAGGAAAAATACTAAATTGTAATAAAAAGGAACCACCAATTCCAGCATAAACCATAGAATTGGGTGTCTCTTTATGTAGACAAACAAGTATTTGTCCAGATAAGTCTATATTTACACCTGGGTTGATGCCACCACATGGGTCCCTGTGAGTCTTTAAGATAGCATCCTATAGCTAGGGTTAGTTACTTTTGCCATATTTACCTAAGAATGGCAAAACTGTAATAATACACAGTCTCTTTACCTGTGTACCTTTAAAATCTGAATGTTTATTTTGAAAATATCACATAGTTAGAAAAAGAAATTGAACATTTACATAATCAAGTACCCTGTCCAAGGGTTAAAAGTACAATTATTTTCTCAGGATTAATTAGGCCTTCATATTAGTCATTTCAACAGGCATTATCAAATATCAAATTCACCTTTACGGAAGGTTATTCTTTGGTTATTTTCACTTCCGGGGATGCCTGCCCTAACATTCCTAGCCATGTCACATGGTCAAGCTTTACTCACCCTTCCCTGTCACAGGCAGTGAATGGACACTTGCTGGTCATCTTGAATTTTGGACTTACTAAAAGCAGAACATGTCTAACTACTCTCATCCCCACTAACTCGACTAGACCCAGAAGGAGAACAATAGAAATTCAAAGGGAGTTCTTAGAAGTAGGGGTGTAGGCAGCAGCCGGAGATCGTTCATCTGAGCAGTGTGTCCTCATGGAAGAGTACCAGCACTTTTCCAGTCCCACATGCTTCAAGCCAAGCGAGGAAGACTCTGGGAGCAACTGGGGACCCTGGAAGAGGGGTGACTGGCTTCCCCCTCCCTGAGGAATGCTTGCAGTTGTGACTATTGGAAATGTCTGTAGACCTCACCAGGGGCAAAGCTGCCCCCAGCTGAGAGCCGCTGACCAGACAAGTCACAGCGCCTGGGGGGGGTCTTCCTTTTCCCACTGGGCCCGTCTAATCCCGAGCCACCCCTGGCCTGCTGCCCTCTAGCCATTCAAACCCCACGGTTCCTCCACTGTTCTCTCCTCTGAGCTGTGGAAGCCTCAAAGCCCGGGGGCATGGCAGGGACACTGGGGCCCCTGGGGACACGCAGGGCTCCTGCAAGCTGGGCACACAGACATCTGAGTCCATCCCGGTGGGCGGCTCCTGTGCCAGGATGTCCTCACACAGCGGCCAAAGCCAGGGCATCGGGGCCTCTGCGGCGTCTCGGCGGGGCTGCAAGCGGGCTATTACTGCCTAATCTGCCTTTCCAAATGCTTCCTAATTAAAGGATTTCATTTTACTCTAAAAAGTCCTCATTCCTTGTTGAAAAATGTGCTCACAAAATGCACAATTGTATAAACATAATCTTGTTCATTAAAAAAAATCCTCTGACAAAAACTCATTCCTTTCCAAGGGTTGTTTTTCTTCGATTCTTCATCGTGAATAAACATCATTTTTTACCATAAGGAATCTAATTCCTAAGGCAAATTCTATAACCACCTGAGAATGTTACCAGGAGACAACTTGGTGAGGACCCAGGGTGGGAAGACAGCCCTGTGCACTTTGGAGCCGTGCAGGGCGTCACCTCCGCCCCACCGCCCACCGCACCCCCTCCCATGATGGACTCCATTCCTCGCCTCCCAGCAGGGGGCAGAGACATGCGCCAGGAGAAACCGCATGGCCTGGAAGGGACTGTGATGTCAGGGGCAGGGGGCGGGGGGAGAGCATGGCATGGGACCCCTGAAGACCATCCTCCTCCCATACCCACCTTCCTCTAGCCCATGGGAGAAGCTGAAACCAGAACTGGCTGAATCTTTTCAGTAGTCCTCCTGTGCTGAATCCACACAAGAGCCCTGAGGTGACTGCTCCAGGTTTGGCCTGCCCAGGCAGGTCACAACGTTGAGGATGTGGCCCAGCCCAGTCCAGGGTCACACCTGCCAGATGAAGGCCGGAATTTAACTCTTGAAGGATCAGGTGGGTGGTGATGAGGAAAGGGCAGAACAGGCCCCCCAGCTCCAGACATGGCCAAACCCTGGCGTGTCTGCTCACACCCCTGCCTGCTCCGTGGGGACCTCAGGACACCCCCAGGACGATGCAGAATGTAACAGCATGATGCAAATTCCACACCCATGGGAAGTATGGCCAGTGGGGCAGGCGCACAAGCCTCCCACCCCTCCCCAGACCCCACGAAATAACTGTGAAGAATGAAAAGGTCATTACATGCGAGGCCAGAGAGAATGGTATGGAAGGATGACCAGACACAAGGTTGCCACAGATCATGTGAAGACAGAAACGGATGTAGGAGGGTGCTGCCCTGACAGTGCGGGAGGCCAGGTGAGAAACCGAGGCAGGAAGGCCAGGCCCGTCCGGTCCCACAGAAGGGAGCTGGGGTCAGGGCGGCCCCGGGATGAGGGGCACACTCAGCAGTGGGGCGGGTAGAGGTCACAGACAGCCACTGAACAGCCCGGGAGGGCTTCCACATGCACCCAGCCGGGTGAGTCTTCCTCCCAGAGGCACACACCAGGGACGGACACTAGACACTCCTGCCTCAGGGCAACCGATCCTGCTGCCCGGCTGAGGTGGGTGAAGCAGGGTGTATCAGAAGGCATGGATCAAACTGGCCAAGGGAAGGCTGGAGGCGCAGGTGCCCTCCCAACCCCGCCCCCACTGCCACACGGCTTCCACCCCACCAGGAAGTCAGGGGCCTGCTCAGTATCACTGAATGGAGGGACCTCACTTCCAGGCACCCCACAACCCCATACTGAGGTCAGCCGGTGGACAAGCCCTTGCCACATACAGCTTCCAGTTACTCAGCTCTTCATTATTAACCACAGACACAGAGCTCAGACCCAGAAGAGTAATGCAGGAAAGGAATCTGGGGGAAACACAATAAAATAGAAAAACATTATGGAAAACATTATATATAAAAACCACTCTTAATCCAGGGAACTATTGAATTCATAAAAAAGGGAAGGAAGGAAGGAGGGAAGGAGGGAGGGAGGGGGGAAGGACAGAAGGAAGGGGGAAGAAATGGAGGGAGGGAAGGGGGAGGACAAGCCAGGAACATAAAAGAATAAGGACAAGAGAGAGCTCTTCAGAACTGAACTGACAGGTGAAATAAAAAATCCAAAGGACGACTTGGAAAGTAAAGGAATCTGCTAGAGACAGAAAAGCACAGAGAAGATGCCGAGCATTTAGGGGACCAGCCCAGGACACCCAATCACTGGATGCAGACTCTTTTCTGCCCCTTCTGTGGGACATGGAGCCCATACATTATACTTTTTATTTCAGAGAGTTCTAGAGAGTTTCCATGTGGTTTTTCTCTAGTTTTTATTTTCTCCTGGGATTCTCTACCTATGAACTCATGAAGATCATATTTCTTTTAATTCTATAAATATATTTTTCTTTGGAATTTTAAGCACATTTATAGAAAGTTCTTTGTCATCTTTTTCAGACAAATACAGCATTTGGCTCTCTTGAACGTTTCCTTCAACTGCTTTTCCTTGGCTAGGGCCACATTCTCCCCTCCCCTTGTGCATCAGCCATTGTGGAAGATTCATCACACAGACTCTGTATTCTGTTATCTTCCTTGGAAGAGGGCTCCTGTTTAGTCTATCAAGCAGTCCATTCACGGACTGGCCATCTGGAATGCACTCACTCATGTTTTTGTAGTTTTGGTTTTTTCATCTTTATTTTTACCCACACTCTCTAAGTTGGTCAGACTCTGCTCCAAACTCCATCACCTGCAGAGCTGGTAGGCCTTCATTTTAGCTGTTGGCAGAGATCTGCAATGGGCCTCCCTCCGGGCCTGGCTCTCCCTGCCTTGGCCCTGTTGGATGAACGTCCAGGGCGTTAGTGAGGGGCTAACAGTGTCTGTCCGCTCTGGGCCCACATGTCATGGGCTCTGCATTACCTCCCAGGTTTGCTTGATTCTCAGCCCCACAGCAGCCACTCCCTGGCAGCCCCCAGATCCCCTCACTGGGTCATGTGCAGCCCAGAGCCCTACCAAATTCTGTGGAGAGCCTCCACACACACGCTGGGGCTCCCTTCTCTCCTGGGCCCGCCTTGTGGCCCCAGGTGCATCAGCTTCCCCAAACAGCCTGCTGTCCGTGCCCAAACACAGTGGTCTCATAAATACCACTCCAGTTTATATTGCTTAATTTGTGTGTGGGGGCGGTTATGCCAAGCCCAGGACAGTTGCCCTACCATAGCTGAGGCAGATACCTTTCCCATGTCCTCTTAGTAAGCCCCTTTCCACCTGCTCAGCCAGAATAGATCACTGCTGGCACTGGGACTATGGCTGCATCTCCCTCCATGTCCCTCAGGCCAATGACGTCACCACAGAGCGTGACTCTGCAGAGGAAGTTTCTGCAGGAAGGCAGGGTAGATAAAACGCAATCCACTGACAAGGCTCCCTGTTGGTCCGGCTCATTTAGGGAGAGCGTTCAACACATCCACAGCAAGAGCTGAACCTGCACAGTTCAGAGGGACCACACCCCCGAGCACCCTGGAGCTCCTGCAAGAGTCCCACTAGTCTGGGTGACTTAGGGGCTGGCCGCTGAGTGCTCGCAAGTGTGCACAGATGTTGCTGTCATTTATAAAACATGAATCCATTTAAAACTACAAATAAATGCACGGTAGCTTTATTTATGCTTTTTTCTCAATCGCCAAGTGTTAACAGATAACCAGTGGTACTGGGGAAGGGATGGGCTCTGAAAACTGACTTGCTGAGGTCTCGGAAGGCCCTGGTTTAGGGGAACAGGCAGCCTCATGTCTGGAGCCTCCTCAGCACTGTTTCACCTTCATGAGCCTCTGGTACACACGGCACCCAGGCCCACACTCCTGGGCTCAGGACTGTGCATGGTACCCTGCACCTTTGTTAGCAGGTAGGCTGAGGGCTGAGGCCAATATGGAAATGAGAGGACTTATTCAGAGTGTCTGGCCACAAAGGAGCTATCCCACCTCCCCTTAGAGGTTCCCCAAAAGAGTAATAAGCCCCTCATCGAAAGACCTCATTGTGAATTCCAGCTGCTGTACCATGGCCGTCAAAGTCAGCACAGCTGACATGCACAGTAGCTGGAAATTTATGCAATAATGGGAAATGAAAGCCATTCTCATGAAATCACAGGAGGCTTTCATCCTACTTGTCCAGGGCATGTCAGGTCTGCACGCCCAGGGATCCACGCCCAGGGCAGCCTGGGACGCTAGCAGGACTGCTCTGCAAAGGCAACCTGCCCAGCAGCTGCGGCCAGAGACGCAGGAAGGCAAGACATCAGAGGGCATCTCTCCACTTGCTTCTCATTTCAAGGCAAGAAAGAGGGGAAAGGAAAAGAGTGGACCACAAACAGAGCATGGAGGGACAGAGAAGGACCAGAGGCCAGGGAGGAGGAAGGAGGAGAGAGAAAGGGCGGGAGCCTGCCCGCCCCCCCAGGGCGCCCCGGGGAAAGGCCACCACAGTGCGCCCATGGGAGGGGGGCCGGGGCCCTGCATGAACCTGGATGCGAGACTCTCCGGCCAGACGCAGAGGGGACCCCCTGGGCACTGACAGCTCCTCACCTCAGCACACGTGTCCCACACCATTCCCACCCGGGGTCCACAGCCGCTGTGCTGGCCTCTGCCCTTGTCTGAGTGTAGGAGGCCTCCCTGCCCTGCTGTGTCCACATATGAGCTGTGTTTAGACGCCCTGCTCTCCAGTATTTGCTTATATTTTATTTACACACATTTGTCCTCTCCAGGCAGCCTCACATTCACTTCCTTTCCTGCTCCTGTAAAAATGGGTTTTCATGCATTATTCACAATTTATCGATTCCCAGAAATGTGCAATGCATTCAGCGCGGAGGGGATGCCAGTGTAGCCTTGCTGGACTTCCGTATGATCTTCCATAATTTGCTCCCAACTCAACTTACTGAGGTAAAAACTAGATCTCCAAACCTCTAAAACCGATTCAATGCAAAACAACAACCGCCAAGAGTACATGGCCTCAGCCGGCTGCCTGGAACTGTGGGAACCCTGATGCCACCGTGCAGGCCCAGTCCATGCCCATGCCACTGGAATGCCCCTTCCCAGCCCTCGTGGGAGCCACACCGCTGAGCATCCTGGGACTGCTAGTGTGGGTCACACATGATCTCAGTTTCCTCTGAGCCCCAGGGACATACCACGGCTCTGGCTCCCTGCCCTGAGCAGCCCCTGCCCCGCTCTCAAACCCACCTCCCTCGGCCCTGCCCCCAACCCCATCAGGGTCTGACTCCCACCCACAGGCCTGATAACACCTCCCAAAACCCTGACACACTCCACATGGCTCACTCGAGGTCCCTCTCCGACCATGAGCCCTGTGATGGAGAAGACCTTGCTGTCCTGTGCCCAACACCTACCTGGGGACAGAGCACCACCAATGAATTGATCAGCCAAAGCAAAGACTCAGCTACTCCCTGCAGTCTGCAGCTCAGGAACCCAGGCAGCCCCCGTTCTGCAGTCAGGAGGACTGGCAGAGCCGAGAGCCCATGTCGATCCAGGGACAAGCCGACATACAGGAAAATTTTAACGGGAAGTCCCGCGCAGATAAGAACAGTCGGCATGTTCAGAGGGAAGGAAAACGCTGCCAGAGAGTAAGCCGTGAATTAGATGGAGGATCCACTACTCATCGAAACACAATGATAAATCCGACAGCTCCTAGAATTAACACTGAATTCAAAGGCCTACCCTCCCCACAAACCTGGGGCCAAGGCCATGCTTGGCACACGTGTTCAAGACCCCAAATCATGCCAGGGAAGCCTCCCATGGTTCAGGCGCTTCCTGACCAGCCGCAGCTCACTCTGACGTGCCTTAGCCCACACCGAGTGGGGAGGGTGAGTGTGCAGGGCCGGGCATTCGTGAGAGTGTGTCCCTGCTCTCATCACGAGCATCCTCAAGTCCACCCACCCTGTGCTTGGTGCTTAGAGCTACAGAGAACATCTCTCAGCAGAGATGTGAAGAGACAGGTGAGTCCACTGGGAGCAGACATACCAGCTAACCCACATGGTCTCAAATATCAGTGGATTTTCATATTATTCAAAGTGCCAGCCCCACACAGCTCAGATCCTTATTCCCCCGTTTGGAGGCAGGGCCAAAGAAGGTGGGTTTTTAACCAGCACTCACCCTTTACTGGGCCCTGGGCCACCTGGGGGACGGCAGCCAGTGTGTCTCAGGGATTCGGTTAGTTCACAGATCCCGCCCTCCTCTCAGGGAGCCAGGCCTTGAGAAGACGAGTGCCAGGAGCAGGACAGAGAGCAGGATGGAAGACAATGCAGCAGGCCCCCAGACAGAGAAGTCCTGGAAGCGGCGTGGAGGTCTGCCTGGAGGCAGAGGGGACAGAGTAGAAGGTGGGAGCAGTCACGGTTTCCAACTGCATCTAACTTTGCCCTCTGGGTGGGGTAGTGTCACTCTTCACGCTCTGGATCCCTGGACTGCTGAGACAGGGGCGCCAAGTCCCTGAGCTCAAGACGCCCGTGGATTTTACAAGGACCGTGGACAGGGCCAGAGACCAAGCCCACCCAACCGCTCTGTTCACACAGGCACGTGCTCTGAGAGCTGGTGGGGACATGATATTAGTCCATGCAGACTCATTTCCTCATTTGCAGATACTGATACCCAGAAAAGAAGCTGACCCCCAGGCTGCCACTGGAGAGAGTAGCTCCTGGCTTCTGGCAGTGGCCACTCCTGAGTCTTGAGGGGCCTGTGCTGGCACTAGTCACTGTAGGCTCCCTGCCATGCACAAGTCAGGCATCAGCAGAAGATGGTCCTGCTTGGGCCGGGCCAGCCCCACCATGGTTCCCTCTGCCCTGCTCTGAGCCTCCAGGGCTCCCGCCAGCCCTCACTCAGCATGGACAGCTGCTGTGCTCAAATACATTTTTCAAAGAGGGGCCAGAAGGGAGAAGGGGTGGGAGGTGCTGACTGGACCCTGTGAGCAGCTCCCCCTGCACTTCATTTCCAGAATGCTAACATCAAGGGCCATAACCTGGTGGAACACTGCAGAGTCTTCCTCTGAGGTAGGTCTGCCCATCCTGGCAGAGGGAATTCCATGACAAAACCACTGGCCCCCCAGCCAACACCCTGGGGCAAAGCCACCACCTAGTCGCAGCCACGCATACAGAGCTGCCAGCAGGTTTCCTTAGCCATTCATGAATATGAGCAGGATAGTCAAGTATCACCAGATATTTGAGGGAAACTTCTACCATGAAACAAACAAGCGAACAAAAAAAGCAACTCAGAAAGACAGAAAAGGAACATAAGAAATATGTAAGAATAAACTATAATAAATGTTCTAAGAAAGAAAGGAACAGAGAAGTGAGACCAGTATGCTATGAAAAAAGAACACTCAGAAAGAACAAGGACAAAAAACTCTTGGAAATTAAAAAGTACAATAACAGACATTGAAAATACAACAGTAAGTTTGAATTATGAAGTAGAACAAAACAAAAGGGTGAAAAATGGGAATGAAAAGACAAGAAAATTAAAGTATCAGCCCAGGAGATCCAACATCAAAAAGGCAGCAACACCAGAAAGAGAGGAAAAAGCAGAGAGAAGTTATCAAAAAATAACACAAGAAAAGTTTCCATAGCCAAAGGACAGGTCCAGACGGACAGCAGCACATAGGCGCCCAGCCCAGCGAGGGAGAGCCGCCACTGACAGCACCGGGAAGGCCCCCCACTGAGCGCCCTGAATCACCACTCGCCACCCATGTGGATGTGGACAGGTCCTGCAGCCTCTGTGTCGTCCCAAGAGTTCTTGTCACATCATATCGCAATGATTTGCCCCATTACCTGCATCCCTGTATTTACTATGAGTTCCATGAGGGTAAGGATTATCTCAGCTTGTTAAGCAACAGATTCTAAATCTCTGGACAGCTCTGGGCATGCAGCAGGTGCTCAGCGAGTTGCAAACTCCCCCAGCGGTGAGCTTATCACATCCCCAAAGCTAAGCAAGTCTCTGCCTGTGGGTGGATGGAGGAGTGGGAAAGCACGGTCGGCCAGCGATGGCAGCTTGAGGACAAAAGCAGCCAGCTAGTAGCCACATCCTAATTGGCTAATGAATCATGAACAATTTTTTTATTACTCATTTAATATTTGTAAAGTACCTACTATGGGGCAGGTGCTAGGAATACAAATATGAACCAGACATAGAGGGATAGTACTTACAATTAATGGACATTAAATTCAACACCTTCTCACATAGTAACATTCATTTCTATAATGTTTAGACAACCTGCCATGAATTTAGCAGGACCAAGCACCTCAAGCCAACTTGGTCAGAGTAGCATGCCCAAGACTGGTCCCAAGCATGCCCAAGACACACACTTCAAACGAGCCTAAAGAATCCTGGGATCACACAGCAGTTCCCACCAAGAACAGTGCTGGTGAGAGCCTGGCCATGCTGACACCTACAGTGCACCTGTGGTTTTTATCCTAAAAGTCTCTAATCCAGACACTCCCCACAGGCAGAAACCTGCTTAGCTTCAGGGATGTGATGAGCTCACAGCTGGAGGAGTTTGCCTTCATCAGCCTTAGCTGATCAGCCTGGAAGAAGTCTCTTCCCTTTATGCTCATTACTGCAGTCCTGCCACTGCCATGCTGCCGGCGTGAACAGGAGCTATTTCTCCTTCACGTATAATAACCTCATTCTAGTCTCTTCTTACTGAAGCAGTTATAGTGTAATGATGTCATGTATTTAAGCTTGATAAACATAATTACTATCAACATTTAATTGATTCTTGATTACAATCAATTATATTTCTGAAACAATCAAGCATCCTACAATTAAAAATAATTGATTCATTAGCACACCCCCTTACTTGACAATTACACAAATGCATTATTTATGTAATTAGACACATTTACAGTTCATTATTCCACATTTTATGCTATTGTTACAAAGCTACTAAACTCTCCAGCTTACTTTTTAATCTTCCTTCGGCTAATACTCACAAAGAACACTAAGTTTATTCAAATAGATCCAGTTAAAGATTGGAAGTTATCTAAAACAGTACAATTAAGTTATAAACCAAAAACCTACATAGTGTATTGGTTCAAAAACAATAATTAACTAATCTGCCTCCCATATTTTCAGAGGAAAATGTGAGGGCCCATATTAGTTGGGATCCAAGAACTATTTCGCCAGTTAAGCAGAATAATTCCTTCATCAAAGGAAAAACCTTCATAAAAGAAATCAAAGAAATAAGAAACCAGGTGAACCACGAGAGGCAACTTGTTCCCACCCAGGGCAGAGGTAGACTCCGCTTTGGGCCCTTCCCTCCCCTCCCCGCAGGGCCCACGCTGAATGACTTGCTTGCTGATCGACCATCTTAGCTGACATCAAAGTCTGAGCCACCCCCGTTCTCCACATGCCTCTCTCGGTTTCTCCCAGTAACTCTCAAGCCATTGTGTTCTCTGCAGAATGCAGAGCCAGCATGTACATTTCCCTGGTTCACTCCCAAAATGCGACTGCGTGATAAGAATTCCCCAAAGCACGTGACTCCACACTAAGCTGAGAAATGGGAACGGAGCCATCCCAGCCAGGTGTCGGATGGCTGCCCAGATGGCAGGACCTGGAGGGGACCACACTGGCAGGGCAGCTGGGGCGGAGGCAGCTGTGGCCCCGAAGGTGGAAGACTTTCCTCCCACCGGGCAGCAGGGCGAGCTGCAGCAGCAACTGGGCTACAGTCTGGCAGTTAATCAAAGGGACATCTGTGCAGTCCCGCAACCACCACACCCCGCCTCGGCATCCTGGGCAGCAGCAGGTTGCTCCAGGATAAAACCCGAGAGAGAAATCAGCCCTGAAGACATGGGTCTCTATGAGGACTCTGCCGCCTCAGAGAGGGACTGGTGTATCCGACCTTCCTATAAGACAGGTGAGAGGCCGGGTTCGGGGGTAGACTTTTTAAATACCAGGATGCAGCATTCATTCAGGCCCTGTGTTCCCCCGATCGATTTACCCCACCCTCATCATAGAGGCAGCAGTCAGCCTCCCACCACCCATTGAGGGGAAGGCTGTCAGGGAAGCAGACATGAGAAAGTGAAGAAACCCAGGAGAGACACCCATGGTCATGAGTCTAGCTTTTCACTTATAAATAGAAAAACACAACCGAGGATCGTTTGATATTTGAAGAAAACCAATAGCAAGAAAGACAGAAACCCAGATGAACAAATTTCTCCCTGTGGGACAAGAGAAAAGGATCATTTTAAAAAGAGTAGATAACTATTTTAGAAACATTTATTTCATAAAAGAAATTCAATGTGGTATTGCATCCTAGGAATGGGCTGCTCTGAAAAATGAGCAATTGGACATGAAAATTTAAATGCCAAAGTAAAGAACTCAACAGAAGATGTGAAAAATAGAACACTATTATGTAGCTGAAGGCTGAATGAACTTTCCAGAAGACAGATATAGGAAAAATCCAAAACATAAAGCAAAAAGAAAAAGATATAGAGAATAAGAGGAAAAAGTCACAACATAAAAATATCAGTCCAGAGTATTTTGAAATATGAATTACATAAAGAGAAAAAAGAGTGGTGATAAAATACCCTATAAATAATAGAACAAAACTTTCAGGGGTTGAAGAAAAGCATGAGACTTTGGAACAAGTCTACAAAGTACCAGAAAGTCAAAGAAAGGATCCATATTTATCTACACTCGGGGGTAGAATTTCAAGATTTCAAGTAAAAAATTTCCATAAATAAATTATGATGCACCCATAAATGGAATACTATGCAGCTGCAAAATGTGAAAATTCTTAATTAAGATGTTCAAGACATAGTAAAACCTAAATGCCATATACAAAACATAACCAAAAGCAAGCTGGAGTGGTTATACTTGTATGAGATAAAACAGACCATTAAAAAAATTGTTATAGAGATGAATAGGACATTTTATAATGGCATGAAAATAGACATATAGATCAATGGAATAGAATTGAGAATCCAAGAATAAATCTTTACATTTATGGTCAATTGATGGAAAAAGAGCCATGGCAGTTCACCGAGGAAAACACAGCCCTTCCCCAGCGGTGCTGATGCGGCCGGACTGCCCTGTGATGAAGAGTGAACGTGGCCCCCTCCCTCACATCACATACAGAATTGAACTCAAAGTATATCACAGATCTAAATGTTAGAACTAAAACTATAAAATTCCTAGTAAAAAATTATAGGAGTTAATCTTCATGACCTTGTATAGAAAAATGATTTCTTAGATATGATACCAAAGGAGTAAGTAATCTTAAAAAATTGATCAATTGGACTTCATTAAAAACTTTTGTGCCACAAGATACTACCCAGAAAGTGAAAGACAGCCTGTGGAATTTAAGAAAATATTTGCAAGTCATGTATCCAATAAAGGTCTAGCATACAGAACATATAAAGAACTTTTACAACTCAACAATCTGAAAAAAAAAACATAATAACTCAACCAAAAAATTAGCAAAGGAATTGAATGCACATTTCTCCAAAGAAGATGTGCAAAGGATCAATAGCATATGGAAAGACGTTCAACATCACTGGACATTAAAGAAATGCAAATCAGAACCACAATGAGCTAACTCTGTATCCACGAGGATGCTAAAGTGAAGACAGACAGGTAGTAAGAGGTGTTAATGAGTATGTGGAGAAATTGGATCCTCATACATTGCTGGTGGGAATATGGAATGGTCAGTGCCTTTGGAAAATATTTTTGCAGTTCCTCACAATGTTAAACATAAGTTACCGTGTAACCAGCAGTTTCACTGCTGGGGGTATACCCAAGAGAACGGCAAACCTTTATCCACATAGTGTACACAGTGTATACACATATTCCTGGCAGCATTATTTACAACGGCCAAAAGGTGAGGACAGGCAGCATGCCCACCACAGATAAGTGCATAAACAAGATGTGGTCCATCCGTACAACGGAATATTAGTCAGCCATAAAAGGAACGAAGTCTGGGTACATGCTGCAGCTAGAGGATACTGCTATGAGAGCAGTCATTTGCAAGAGCCATATATTACATGATTCCATTTGTATGAAATGTCCATAGAGACAGAAAGTAGCTTAATGGCTGCCAGGGGCTGGAGGCAGGGGAAAGGCAAAGGGAGAAGGCAGCCCATGGGTATAGTGCTTCCTTTGCAGGTAACAAAATGCTCTGATTTTTTTAGTGTGGTTGTGCAACTCTGTGAATATACTAAAAAAAAAACAACCACTGAATCATGCACTTTACAAGGGGGAATGTTATGATAATGAATATGATAAATCTAATGTGAATTATATCTCAATAAAGCTCTCATTTAAATAAAAGGAAGTGTGGACTCTAGAAAATAGGAATTGAAAGACATATGAGCTAATAAGATAGAAAATAAGAATAGGTTTAGGTAAGGAAATAATTTAAGGCAATGAATCAGAAAAATTAAAAATGCCTCCATAAGTATTACCATATACAAATTACTCTACAGGAAAATCAAGTAAATGATGTGGAAAGGAGGCTCTGGAAGCTCAGCCAGAATGCTGGAGAAATGAACTAACAGCCAAAAGCGATGAGGAGGGAGACACAATGTAAAGACACACCCGGAAGAAATCACAGTCCTTGGGAGAGAAGCAGCACAGCCTGGCAGCTACACAGAGGAAACATCCTGGAAATACATAAATAGACAGACACATCTGGACAGTCAACAGACATTCGACATGCCAGTTAAAATTGATGGTGAGATTCTAATACCCACGTCAAAACCTGGCAAAATTTTTTAATTTTCCTGATAAGCTTCCTTCAAAAACCCAGTAGAAACTAGGTTTCTTTTTACAAATAAGCATTGACCTGGCCTCAATTTCCCTTCCCAACAGTAAATATCACACAACATGAAGTAGAGACTTTAGCATTAAAAGGAAAGTTTATGACATCAAAATTCTATACCCAGCTAAGGCTGCAGAACTCTCAGGAATGCAGGCCATGTCATCAGAAGAGAGATAAAGGAAAACTCCCTCAAAAGTGGGGAAGCCATGGCATAAAAGATTGGCAAAGGGTATTAAAGCCATGTCATCAAGCAAATCTGAACAACTGTTCTTAGATGCATGTGTCATGTGTAATTCTTGAAAGTGAAAACATTTAATGTACAAAAATAACACACAGGAGGTAGAAGGAGAGATGAAAGAAAATATACCAATTTCCTCAGTTTCAATAGGGAAGACTAAAGCTAGCATATCCTGGAGATCTGAGAAGGGGCAGATTGAAAAGGGAACAGAAGGGAGTGTCCTTTTTATGAGTACATATGCAAACATTAAAACATTAAATATGAAACACTGTAGAGGCACATTATAGCCAGGATCTCTGTGCACGGAGGGGAACAAAGTAAGCTTCCTAGGACATTAAGACATCTATTCATCAGGGCTATAAACCAACAGAGAAAAGCAATGTGACCATGCAAATAGATGCTGGAAAGACATTTGCACAAACTATTTAATAAACTAAGAAAAAAGAATAGTTTCTTAACATGAGTACAAATATCCACTCAACCACGTGGCTAATGGGCAGTGCCCCAAAGTGGGTGGCATTCTCCCTGACATGGGAAAGACAGGGTGGCTCGCTGTGCCAGCATTTTCCCAACCCCACAACAAAATGAGGAAAAGGGGGGAAAAAGCAATAAAATTATTGGGAAAGGACATGATTCAAACATAATATGATACGATTGCCTACCTGAGAAAAATGAAAGTAATCTAAAAATACACATGTTTAAAAGTCTATTAATATGAACATTAAAAGCAATAATTTTCCTATATGCCGGCATTAACAGTGAGGGCAAATGTGGGGAAAGAGTCCTATTCACAATAGTAATAGAACATCTAGAAATTAACCTAACAGAAAGTAGGCTGGGCTCGAATGATTAGTGCCACAAGCCCAAGAGAGTACAAGTAAGGACAGATCAGAAGCAGGGGGTAAATATAATATATTCCATAACAGGAGATCCGTGGTGAGAAGATCCACACCCTCACTAAACTAGTTTATGAATTTGATACAACTCAATCAAAATTTCAGTAGAATTATTCATGTAGAATTGATTATAAAAGCCATCTAGAATAATGAAAGGTAAGAGAAAGCAAGGAAATTTTTAACAGAATAACAGCTGCACAGAGGACACTTTGTGTTGAAATAAAGCTGCAGGAGATAAATAGGTGAGGCTCTGGGGCAAATGCACACTGTGATAGTGAGAACAGAACAGAGACCCAGCAATGGGCCCAGATGTGTCTGAGCAGTTAGCACACAGTACAGCTTGGCGCTCAGAGTTGGGGGGCAGCTCGTAGCGATCAAGAGCCCAGACTACCATCTGGCGCCTGGCTGGAACCCGGCTTCCACCTCTGAGCCACTGTGTGACCCTGAGCAAATCATTCAGCTTCTCTTTCCTCCAATTTCTTCCTCAGTAAAATGAGGACCATTGGTCTGTTGTGAGGATTAAGTGAGTTAATATATGCAAAGCCCTTCAGAGAGGACCTGGCATACGGTAAGGTCTACAGAAGGAAGTATTAAGTAGAAAGAAAATTGTGTTAGGAAATTAGTCACCTGGGCTGACAGTGACTGAGACCCACACAAGCTTGTACTGCACACCTGCTTAGGAGGCAGATGGCATGCTAAGTCACAAAACATAATCATTAGGTAACTGGTAGAAGTTCTAGAGAGGTACATGATTTTGGGGGGAAGAAAGTGTTTTGAACCTGAGAGGGGGCAAGACAGAGAGGGCAAGAGACCAGAGAGAGGGTGGGTGCGGGAGAGGGAAGGAGGGATAGGATGGTAAATGCAAAACTCTGGAAAATCGGGAGAGGCAGAGATTCCTACAGTCAGAAGCCCTCAACAAGCCAAGCTCAGTTTACGTTTTGGGTTAGATACAACAGGACATGGCATCTCTACACAGCTGAAGTTAAGATGCACAGGTCAGGGCAGAACCCAATTTCTGGCATAAGATTGGGCATTCCTGCGTTGTCAATCCTCGGTCCACGGGCTCCTCCAGACAGCACTAACAGCAGAGCCAAAATGGCTCCAATATCAATACAACACCGTCCCTAAGGAGCAGAGTCTCCTCATGACAGTGACAGCGTCCTCATGGATCCCAAAGCATGTGTGTTCTGCCCCAGATGAACGAGGCCTGAGCACAGCTGGCGCGCTCGCCAGCCCCGCTGGGCCGCCCACCCCCCTGCACGCAGCTCCGGCGGGGGCCTCAGGGCCCCAGTGTGTCCAGCGGTGCAGCAGGGGGCCCTGTAAGACAGCATTGTGCACTTCCTGCCACCATTTGCAGGAAATATGAGGCACTAAAATTCTGACACCACATTCCTTTGAAAGAATTGTGACAAGAGGAAAAATGGCACAACGTGAATTCAGGCTCTGGAATGAGTCGGCCCAACCTTGGCAAGTGATCTAGTGCCACTGTGATTTATCCCAACAGGCTGACCCCAAGGGCAAACCGCTCCCCACACAGCCTAGGGAAGGCTGTGCAGAGGCCATCAGCCCAGGGCTGTGAAGGGAGGCGTGCCCTTGGCAAGGGCCTGGAGGCCTTTTAAAAATGACTAAAGAGCAGCAACTGCCACAAAGCCCATCACCCTGCAAACGAGGGGCGGGACAGCCTCGTTTCTGTCGCCTTCCACAGCCCCCTCCTGGCCGCCCCCGACCCTGCCCTGCACCCCCACAGCCTGTAGCGATCTGTGTCCGCAGAACAGCCCACTTGGTGGTCAAGGACCAGAGCAGGGAACACGGGCACACGCTGCCAGGCCACAGCCCCACCTCAGGGAAGGAAACGGCTCCCCACGTCAGTGATTTGCCAAAGGTGCCCCACATCCAGCCTGGGCCTGCCCTGCTCAGAGCCCAGGCCTTGGAGGTGAGCGGCCCAGTGCGGCTGGAGCTCCAGGCTCGCCCACAGGGCACCGCCGCCCTCCCCAGGCAGCAGAGCCTCCGCCCCACCCTACTGTGTGCGAGACAGGGACCCTCAAGGCTCAGGCAGTGTGCACAGATGACGGACTCGCTCGCTCCTGCCGCAAGGGCCAGGGAGGGCCCGGGACTGCACGGCGGCCCTGCCCCGTGGGACAGGAGAGGCGAGGCCCTGAGCTGCGCGCAGTGTGAATCCTCAGCGACCGTGGGAAGGAGGCAGGAGGACATCAGTGTGTCCTCAAAAGATCTAGACAAGAAGTCCCTCCTGCCTCGTCCACCTGATCCCTAAAGATCCCGGCTTGCCCAAGCCATGTGGACTCACCGAAGCCCTTGGTCTGTAAATGGCCTGATGGAGCCCACAGCGCCGTACTGAGTCTTCTCAATAAGGAGGTTAGGCAGGTCAGGGGGGAGGGCGTGCAGGTCAGAGGGGAGGGTGTGCAGGTCAGGGGGGA
>JAVSCE010010463.1:0-18736 GCA_032199065.1 Smutsia gigantea
TGACAGGATGAACCATTCCTACATTACCCAGTACAACAAAAACGTGCTGAGTTCTTTAAGCCCTTGTGGCTAGATTATAGCCCAGAGGGGTCTTTTGAATATTTTGAATGTTCTATTGAATTTTTGACTTCTCCGTGAAGCTCACCCTAACTACTCCATTTAATACTTTAATCTGCTAAGCTCTGGGCATTTCCAATGCTCTCTCTTTTCCCATAGCCTCATCAACTTCTAATATACTTCATAATTTGCTAATTGATAGTTTATCACCTACCCAACCCTAGCCCATTCTACCGGCCCACCCTTGCTAGACTGTACACCACCCTAGGGCAAGGCTCTGTTTTCTGATGTTTCCAAGTGCCTACATAAAAGCCTGGCACTAGGAGGCACTCAACACCTATTTCTAATTGAGTTGAACTGAAATGAAGATTCTCACTAAGTGGTGCCTCGAGCTACTTGTCTGCAGGGAAGCAGTCCCGGGGCCGCCCACCCCACGGGCTGTCCTGAGAAGGCAGTGTATGGAGCATGCGGTATAATGCCTGGCACAAAGTCAGCCTTCAAAACACCTTTCCTATTCCTTAACCCAGAAAATAAAAACTGTGTGATAGTCCACATGGCTTTATAGATGAAGCCATTGATTATTATCCTTACAATGGATCAAGTTATTTCTGAGGTTGGGAAAGCCATTCTTTATTAAATGCAATCTTTCTTAGAATAATAAATTCACCTTATTGCACCAAGGATGCTGAGCATCTATTTTTACCATAAACAGAAGTCTACCATGTGGACAAATGTCTGTGATTAAGTAAGCAAACATGGGAAGGGTAGGAACTGGACTTAATAGGCTGTCTGAACACTGAGATACATTTTTTTTATATATTCCCAGGATCCAAGATCAATTCAACACTGGAGTAGCAGGCCTGGAACTCCAAAGACCCTTCAATGTCATTTTCAGTGAGTGAAGGGGACTGTCCAAATGACAGAGGAGACTGGTGCATTGCTTAATACATCTTTATCTTCCCTGGCCCCAGCACGATGACTGGATCAAAGTGGCAATGCACTGACCTGAGGAAGGAAGGAGGGAAGGAAGGAGCGAATCAGAAAGGGAGACGGTAAGGAGGAGAGGGGAAGACAAGTGCGAAGAGGATGAAAGGGAGACAGGAAAGAAGGGAGAAGGGAAGGGAAGGGGAAAACAGGACTATGTGCATAGTGAGACTTTATCATTATAGTAAGAAAGTTGGGAGAAAAATAGACTATGATCTCCATAATTTATATGTTCCTAATACGGAATTGTGGTACTTCACAGAAGACAAGTTGCTAGACCTTTAGGGGGCAAAGCAAATAGCTTCCAAACCAGTACAGCCTAAAGCATGGCAGACGAGTGAGGTGGAGTCGAAAGAACGAGGGAGGCACCCTGACCTGGGACTAGCCTCAAGGATGTACCTTCAGAAAGATGGGCTGGATGACTTAAGGCAGAAGTGGGAGATGGGGGGATCTGGACTCTAAGCATCACCTCGATGCTAAGTTTTCTAGTGAATTCTGGGAAAGAAACACAAAACCTTGCCCTGAAGATGAGACTGAATATTACGAAAAGGTATTTGCCAACTTCTGCTTCTCATCACACCATAGAGTCATTGCCCTTCTTAGACTACTCCAGAAAACCCCGGATGGGCTTTATCCAGAAGTTTAATAGCAGTTCTCCACTTGCTCATGTCTCTACGCAAGGACATTCTCTTTCCTGTCTGCCTCCCACAGTCTCTGCAGTCAATACATGGCTGTCCATCCATTAGGGTTCTCACTTGACTATCTTACCAGCCATGTGACCTGGGGACAGGTAATTGAACCTCTCAGACCTCCGGCTTCCTAAGTGGCAAAGTTGGGAAAATAATCATGCATGGCTTATAGGGTTGCTGTAAAGATAAATCTAGATAATTACATTAGCACAGTGGCTAGCACATAGGAAGCTCTCAAGAAATATAAGCTAATACTTTTAGGCAATGCTTCATACACTGCTCATGGTCACCCTTATTATTAGTTCCATTTTAGAGGTGAGAAAAATGTGCCATGGGGTGAAGGAAGTTTCCTGAATTAAACAGCGGGTAAATGGCAGAGGTAGAATTTGAATGCAGATTGAAAGTAAGTGTTCCAACTCATAATTATACTGTGTCCAAGTCATTCCACTTTCTTCATTTTCTTCTTTGAATATATATTATCCCAGACCTCTACTTTCTGCCTCTATCAATTTCTCTTCCTCTTTCCAGTCCCTAACCTATACACACACACACTCTGGGTCACAGAGCTCAGAGAGATGTAAACAAGACAAAAAGATCCACATCAAAACCCATTTGGCAGTATCTTCTGAAGCCAATTCTTCGGGATACCTATTATCAACCCAGCTCTTCCACACCTATGTAAATACATGAAAAACATTAAGTGCTTGTGTCTACCGAAACACCAGGCAAGAATAAATACAGCATTTTTATTGAGATTAGTCCCAAACTACAAATTACCCAGATGCCTGTGAACAGAAGAATGAATAAATCTATTCTGCTATGTTCATACAGAGGAATATTACACAAACAATAATAAACGAACTACTGACACACACGATAATATGGACGTATCTCACAAACATTATACTGAATAAGTTAACCCAGGCATAAAAAAGTACATACTACAGGTTTTATTTATTTGAAATTCAAGAGCAGATAAAACAAATGTAGGATTATAGAAGCCAGAACAGCTGTGGCCTTTTTCAGAAGACAGCAATGAGTTGGAAGGGGCATGAGGGAACCTCTGGGGATGACTGTGGCGGTTCACATCTTCATCTACACAAGAATACACAGGTTAGAAGATCACTACGCTGCATTTAGTAATAATGCACTTTATGTATTTTATGTATTATCATCTTCAATAAAAAAAGAACAAAGGTAATAAAAATGTGTAAATCCATTTCACCGCAGAGATCTCCAGTATTCTGGGACAGTAGCCACGATGGCGGGCTTTGGTGCTGTCCAAGAGAAAGTGCTGACTTGTCTCTTAGCGGAGAACTGAGACAACCTTGTGTGTGGCAACTGGAATGGTGACTGAAGATCAGTGCACACGCAGTGGAGTCACAGCCAAGTGCGTCTGCTGCCTCTGTGTCTCTTGGCCCCATGGCAAGCTCTCTTTTGCTGAAAATGTCTACAGCAAAAGCTGAAGCACGGGTCATCCCCTGGCTGGGCTGCTTGCACTTATTCAACATCGTGTTCTTTTGGTAACTCTCAAAAGAAATTCCTGTTTCCTATTGTCTGGCACATTTAATGGTTTTTAGTTGGTAATTATGATATTTTAATTTTCTATCTTCTCCTTATCTGACCTGGAATGCATCTCCCTAAGATGTTTAGTCCCTCTGGTCACAAAGGTTTCAGAGAAAGGGGATTGGTGCAACACTCCTTGTATTCTCAGGCACATTAACCCACACTTTGTGAGGGAAAAGGATAGCATGACAGAATGTCAAAAGGCCTAAAGATTTGATTTTCAAAAAGGGTGTCAAGACAATTCGACAGGAGGCAATAGTCTCTTCAACAAAGTGTGTTGGGACAATTTCATATCTATATGCAAATGAATGAAGCTGGGACCTTTTCCTTACACCACATACAAAAATTAACTCAAAATTAATCACAGACCTAAATATAAGACCTAAAACTATATAAAACTCTTAGAAAAGATACAGGAGTAAATCTTCATGACAATGAGTTAGGCAATGCCTTCTTCAGTGAATCAAAAGCACAAACAAAAAAGAAGAAATAGAGAAAACTTTTTGCTGCAAGTGATACCACCAAGCAAGTAAAAATATGCCTCACAGAATGGGGGGAGAAAATATTTGCAAACCATAACACTGATAAGGGACATGTGTCTGTCACATATAAGTAACTGTTACAACTCAATAATAGAAATAACTATTTTAAAACTGGGAAAGCATCCGAATAGATACCTCTCAGAAGAAGATAAATAAATGGGCCATAAGCACAGGAAAAGATACTCAGTATCATTCACTACCAGGGAAACACAAACCAAAACCACAGTGAGATACCAGTTCATACACTTGAGATTGGCATACTTCACACACTTGAAACAGCATATGTTGATGATGATATGAAGAAACGGGATCCTTCATACACTGCTGGTAGGAACGTAAGATAGTACAGCTCCTTTGGAAAACAGTCCAGCAGTCCTTAAAATGTTAAACATGAAGTTTCCATCTGAGGCAGCAACTGCCCTCCCAGGTAAGTCTCCCAAAGAAATGAAAATCTATGCCCACCCAAAAACATGTGCATGGATATTCATACGAGCAGTATTCATAATAGTCAAAGAGGAGGGAAAAAAACCAAATCTGCATTAGCAGATGCGTGGATAAACATACTGTATATCTATATTATGGAATATTATTTAGCCATGAAAAAGGAGTGAGGTACTAATATATGCTACAACAAAGATGGACCTTGTAAACAGAAGTAAAGGAAGCTGGTCAAAAAAGACCTCATATTGTACATTCCATTTATATAAAACATTCAAAACAGGAAAATCCATAGAGACAGAAAGTCAGCTTGCAATTGCCTAGAAGGTTAGTCAAGTGATCACAAAACAATACAGGCTTTATTTTGTGAGATATGAACATGTTGTTCAAGTTAATCCTTGGTGATGGTTATGTAACTCTGTGACTATATTAAAACTACAGAATTATGAACTTTAAATGGGTGAACTGTAGGATACCTGAATTATATCTCAAGAAAGCTGTTACTTATTTTAAAAACAAAAGCAGGAAAAGGGAGAAAACATGACAATAACACTAAGCAATAAAAACACAAAGCAGAAACTCTCAGGACAGAAAGTACAGATAACTATGAGGAAAGTTCGAGGTGCAAGGATCTAGTTCTGGATCTCCCTCCTTGTACTAACCAGCCCCAGGACCTTGGTAAACACACATACCTCCTCTAGGTCTCTATAACATGAAGGGTTACATCTCAGTTCTCTTCAAGCTCCAACAATCCTTAATTCTTGAAGATGTACTGCAGACTGGTGATCATAGCAAAGCATATGAACAAGAGGAGAAAGATAAAAAGAATAACAATAACAGTAATGAATGCTGATTGAACTCTTCATGCCTTACAGGTATTTGCTCATTAAATTCTCCCAACATCCCCCTGAGATTGATGACATGACCCCCATTCCACAGATGAAGAACTGTGGCTTAGAAGGGCTCAGACAGTTCCCCTTTCAAGGGTATTATGAAGGAAAACTCCAGATGACATTGGTGGGGTGAACACAAAAAGGACTCAGTACAGATTATAGCAGCAGGACAGAAGACAACCTGAGAGGACTCCAAGAATGTTTTTTTTATAAAGGAGCTGAGAGAGTCTTTGATTGTTCTGGCTACGTTGTGATATTTTCTGACTCTGTTGCAGAGTTTGGGAAAGATTTAGACATGGGCACAGAGAAAATTAAGCAACAGGAAAAGCAAAGCATTTATTAGTGTCATAAGAAGCAGTATTCAATGAACTGGAACAAATAATTCTAAAATTCATATGGAACCACAAAAGACCCCGAATAGCCAAATCAATCCTGAGAAGGAGGAATAAAACAGGGGGAATTATACTCCCTGACTTCAAGCTCTACTACAAAGCCACAGTAATCAAGACAATTTGGTATTGGCACAAAAACAGACCCACAGACCAGTGGAACAGAATAGAAAATCCAAACATTAACCCAAACATATACAGTCAATTAATATTTGATAAAAGTGCCTTGGATATACAGTGGTGAGATGACAGCCTCTTCAGCAGCTGGTGTTGGAAAAACTGGACAGCCACATGTAAGAGAATGAAACTGGACTACTGTCTAGCCCCATACACAAAAGTAAACTCAAGGTGGATCAAAGACCTGAATGTAAGTCATGAAACCATAAAACTCTTAAAAAAAAACATAGGCAAAAATCTCTTGGACATAAACATGAGCGACTTCATCATGAACATATGTCCCCGGACAAGGGAAACAAAAGCAAAAATGAACAAGTGGGACTATATCAAGCTGAAAAGCTTCTGTACAGCAAAGGACACCATCAGTAGAACAAAAAGACATCCTACAGTATGGGAGAATATATTCATAAAAAACGTATCTGATAAAGGGTTGACATCCGAAATATATAAAGAACTCATGCACCTTAACAAACAGAAAGCAAATAATCCAATTAAGAAATGGGCAGAGGACATGAATAGACACTTCTCCAAAGAAGAAATTCAGATGGCCAACAGGCACATGAAAAGATGCTCCACATCGCTAATCATCAGAGAAATGCAGATTAAAACCACAATGAGATATCACCTCACACCAGTGAGGATGGCCAACATCCAAAACACAAACAACAACAAATGTTGGCGAGGATGTGGAGAAAAGGGAACCCTCCTACACTGCTGGTGGGACTGCAAATTAGTTCAACCATTGTGGAAAGCAGTATGGAGGTTCCTCAAAAAACTCAAAATAGAAATACCATTTGACCCAGGAATTCCACTCCTAGGAATTTACCCTAAGAATGCAGCAGCCCAATTTGAAAAGGACAGATGCACCCCTATGTTTATTGCAGCACTATTTACAATAGCCAAGAAATGGAAGCAACCTAAGTGTCCATCAGTAGATGAATGGATAAAGAAGACGTGGTACATATACACAATGGAATATTATTCAGCCATAAGAAGAAAACAAATCCTACCATTTGCAACAACATGGATGGAGCTAGAGGGTATTATGCTCAGTGAAATAAGCCAAGCCGAAAAAGACAAGTATCAAATGATTTCACTCATATGTGGAGTATAAGAACAAAGAAAAAATACTGAAGGAACAAAACAGCAGCAGACTCACAGAACCCAAGAACGGACTAATAGTTACCAAAGGGAAAGGGACTGGGGAAAATGGGCGGAAAGGGAGGGATAAGAGGGAAAAAGGGGCATTACGATTAGCAGATGTAATGTTGGGGGGGCACGGGGAGGGCAGTACAACTCAGAGAAGACAAGTAGTGATTCTATAGCATCTCACTACGCTGATGGACAGTGACTGTAATGGGGTTGGTGGGGGGGACCTGATGAAGGGGTAGTTTAATAACCGTAGTATTGCACATGTAATTGTAGATTAATGATAATAAAATAAAGTATATTAAAAAAAAGAAGCAGTATGATTATAGTATATTACATGGCTCAGCTGTGAATGTTTATCCAAAAATGTTGATATACACTGCTACTGATATGTAGGTATTAGGAAAGCAGAGGAGGGACAGTGTGAGTTTTAGGTGGAGGGAGGAAATTAAATGCTCAACTTCCTTACTAGGGATAATAATAGATAACAACAGCTAATACCTGCATTTGAAACTGCAATGGATAGAACACAAACACAGTTTCTAACTATCAAAGGAAATATGAAAAGAAATAGCTTACAGAGTTAAGATGGTATAAACTCTGAAAGGTCCCATTGGAGGGTAGGAAAGGGTGATGGGAAATCATTTTTCTAAGATAACTCAAAGCAACTTTTGAGCTCCTTAAAATTATCTACATGTATTATTTTGCTTTTTCCGAATAAAATTTAAGTTAAAACAAAAACCTTATCCAAGTTTCCGCTGTGATTCAATGTAGGTCTAGGTCCAAAATCCATGCTGCAATCAACACATTCTGTGGCCTAACTTATGTGACTTTTGCCTTTATGGAATTTATATAAAATGCTTTTGGAGATGACTTAGAGAACACCCTTATACAAATTAAGTTGTCTCTCTCTTAATCACCAATATGAATTAATTCATTCCACAGAAGAGATGTAACCCTGCACAGCTCAACTCCTTCTACCAGAGACTTAAACTGGTATGAGTAAGACTAGTAATTAAGTCAGAGCCAGAAACACTGACAGTGTCACTATAAATATGAGCAGTTTCAAAAGCCTGCAGATATTTTAATGTGTTTTTCTCTACTTCCACCCATGGGGACAGGCTCCCCAGAGATGACCTTAGCTTGCATCCAGTTGCAGAGAACAGTCCTCATCCTTGGAGAAAGTGCCTTAGCTCTCAGGCATGCAATCAGTAAAGTGACAACAACGTGGAGAAATATGCTCCCACCAAAACAGTCACCTGGACTTTTCAGTTAACTAACGCTCAGGACTTCCTGGGCATCAGAAGACAACCTGATCACCTGCAAGAATGGCACAGCTCATAACAAAACAGAACCACGATGCATCCCAGAACTGGCTTGCAATGTAATTCTCTCCAAAAGGAGAGTGCAGGCTTCAAGGCAACATTTTGTATGTGAGAATGTGGGTCTATTCTTCAGACGCCCAAGGAAATTAAGAATAAATTATCATTGTATCCAGTCCTCAAATAAGTGTTTATTATATCCCAAGATTACAAGGAAGACATAAAAGTAAAGGACAAGGCACAGCCAAGACAAAATGGATAGATTTCTCACCAGGATTGTATATTACCTTTGCAACGGTTTAAATACTGCACTTTGCTTCAATGCTGTCAGTCTGTTTACAAATAGCCCTGAACCCTGCTCCTGATCACAGCCCCAAGGAGGGCTGCCTGGACTGACTGACCAACCAGAAGCTGCCTTCCGTCTATCTATGCAACAGGTGGGCGGTGGAGGGAGGAGCAAGAGGTGGGAACGTTTTTTTTTCCATTGGGTAGGATCTCCCTCTGAGGCTTAGTAATTCACCCTAAGCTGGTGTCACCCGCCTCTGTTTCCAGAGCAATTCCAGCTGACAGCTGGAGTGATCAAAGTTGATGTAGAATTTACTTTGGAACAGATTCCGTGCCATCAATCCACCTTAAAAAAAAAAAAAAACCTCCTTGGCAAACGAGTATCCCCACCAGGCAGGCTCACAGCCTAATTGGGGGTGAGTCAGCTCATCGATGCCCTGGGGACTTCAGCTGAAACCTTCTTGAACATTTCTCAACCTGTTGAAGCAAAGCCAGAAATTAAAGTAGAAGCAGAGAGTGAACAGCAGCAGTTCAGATTTACTGGGAGTACCAAGGTCAACCACAAAACTCCTGGAGAGCAATCGTCCTGCATTTGCTTTAAGGATTCACAACCCTGGGCAACTATACTCCCTGTGGTCCATTCGTGGCTCCCCTGCCTGTGGGCTATGTGTCCACAGGCAAAGTTCTTACCCTCTCTGTGCTTAGAATCATCTGTAAATTGAGAAAAATTATTCCTACAACTCAAAGGAGAGTTAAAGGTTTACAGTAGATAGTCTGGGTAAAATGCCTACCCCATCCCGGCAAATCAACATCACTTCATGGTTATTATCATCATTTCATAGTTATTATTATTCTTATTGTCATTTTACAAACAAGGAAACCAGCCTTTGAAGGGATCACAAACTTGTCTAAAGTAACACAGATGATACGTGATAGAACTGGGTCTGCTGGACTCCCGAGCTCTCTCACCCTTCTTACCACAGTCTCTCCTCTGCCCCGTGCTCTTGACCTCATCGGTCCCAAGGGATACACGAGATCGGCTACTGTCTTGCCTATGTGATAAAAAATCTTGAAGGAAAAATTAAAATTCCCTTGAAACTCCACATTGTATTCACAATAACAGAAGTGGTGGTTGTTACTTTTAGTCATCCAGGGTGCTTGGCGGGCCATTGTGGGTTAAGGAAGGGGTGCACAGACAACACCTTATCTTCCTGGGTAGGAGAGACACCATGTGTCATGATTCAGCTACAACATCACAGATTTAGAAGTGATAGCATGGAAAGAGACAGATGTTTTGGCAGTGCAGTTATGAACAAGAAATAATGCAGAACAAGCCACAAAACAAGTATGTTTATGACAGATGGGATGGGAAGATCTGCATATCAAATGCCCATGTCATCAAAGGGAACATTACACATCTCACATTTGAGGAGCTGATGAATAGCTGACAACCACAGATCACAGGAGGATGGTTCTTACTAAATGATCGCAGCACCAAAGGTAGGGAGGAAATGACCTAATTTTTCTCGAGAAAAATCACAGCAAACTCACTGTCCACTGGAGGTAAAATTCAAAGAAATTGTTGTAACTTCCCAAATTAAACAAAAAAAAAATTAAGATAGTACTTTTGGCCAGGGACACATCTTAACACTCAATCAATTCCATTCTTTTCTGCATTTTCATGGGAAATGGTTTTGGGTCTGATTTTAATTCCTCTTCTGCACCCTAAACTCTATAAGGGCAAGGATCGACCTTATTCACTGCTATCTATATAGTACCTGCTCTAGTACAGGCACTAATAAGTAGATAATACATATTTGCTGAATGCATTAAAAATGTGTTTAAATCTCTGAATGGGAAAACACTGAAGACTCAGTCTATGAATGGTAACTGATTATCATTATTTTCTATTTTTCTTATAGAAAAAAATTAACCTATTTCCTTAGTATCCCCACAATTTGAAAGCCTTAAATGAAAAATGCAGTCAATAAGTGCTTCATGAATAAAGAAAAAAGATGAACATGTGCCACTATTCCACAAACAGATCCTTATCATCATAAATAAGAACATACACCAAAATCATACACACACACACACCCTGCAAATTAGTGTGTGTATATTGAACATTTCCTTCCTAGGGAGGACAGAAGAATCACGCAGTAAAAAAAAAGGTAATTAAGCAGGCAGCAACATTCTACCCACAACCTGGAAGGTCACCACTGCTGATTTCCTCTCTTCCAACCAGAAAGCAAACTCCTTACATGCAAAAAATAAAGAAAAAAAAAATCTAAGATGGCAACTTCCAGTTGGCCAGAAAAACAGATGAACACTGAGGGTGAGGTTTTACTTTTAAAGCTTATCACAGACTTTTTTTTGAGGAGCTGGGTAGTAAAATTTTAACAAAACGAGATGCTTCCCCCATACCAATTTTTCTGACACTTATCCCTACTACTATCCTCATTTAAAAAGGCATAGCATTTTATAACTAAAATGAATATCAAAGATTATCTAATGACCAAACTCCTCATCTTACCGATGGAGAAACAGCAGAGATGTAGCAATTGTCATGACAAAATGAAATTACACTCAGGACATTGAATGTTCTCAGTACCTAATATCATTGACACTAACTTTAGATCTATAAAGGCCGTTAATACCATGTGAATATTTGTAGTTTTGTCTCAATTTTTGCCTCGCTCCTTTCTTGCTACCCCCAGCTTCCGTTCTTCTTATAACCAGACATCTCTCCTAGGAACTCATGTACGAGAAGGGCTTTCAGTAGCTGGACGTCAAGGAGTCCAAGGTTCCCCAATCTACATTTAGGAAGTGATGAAGACCAAGCCTCCTGTCTAGATCAATGGGTAAAATCTGGTTGATAACCATCAGTATTCCCCAAATCAAACAGGCCCAACACAGCCTGATGTTTCTTTGCCAGAAGTGATCCAACCGGAGCTCAAGAGGTTGGGGCCTCACCACACACAGTGTGGTTGAACAGCAAATTTCGTCTATTAAACTAAAACAAGAGAGACCCTAAAATATGTCCACAGGACACAGAGAGGACAATGACACACCCCTAATTCCTTGCTGATGTTTTCTGTGGTTCCCAGAAAGAAAGTTAACAGAAAAGCACATTTCTCATGTGTGACAGACAAAGTGGCATCTGTAGAATTTTAGAGTTTCAGACAGGAAAAAAAAAAGTAATTAAAGGGTGTGCGCAGTGCCTTTCTGTTACAAAGAAACTGAAGTCCAGAGCAGGAAACAAGGCCCCACAGACAGGCAGTAGCAAACTCAGGTCTCCTAATTCCCAACCCTATGCTATTTCAACTGCCCTGACCGGAGAGATAGCATATGCATGGACAAGGCCTGCAGGGACACAACTATAATTTGTCATGCTTTGGCACCTTCCCTGCAGCCCTAAATCAGTTTGTCTTTCCAGGCCAAATTAAATGTCATCTCTGTGAGGTCTACTTTGTCCTCCCTCTGCCCAGGTCAGATCAGTCACTCCTAATTCTATGTCATCATTTCGGTCCTTCCCTTGATCTGCTCATTAACCCTCAGTTCCGTTGATCTGTAATAAATTTCATCATTCACCACAAGTCTCTTCCTCTGGACTGGAAGCTCCTTGATGGCTGGGTTCATCTTTCTACTCTCCCATTTACCCCCAGCCTCCTACATCCTACACATTTTCATATTCTTTAAAAGGTTAATTTATCCAACAAATATTTACAAAGCTCCTACTTCACGCCATGTGGTGGATGTAGCAGTGAGAGAGTCAGACACTGAACCTGCCCCATGCAGTCTGCACTGCTAAAAGAGAAGAGTCGCATAGAATTATTCAAATAACACTGATGGGTGATACTCACCAACCAGGAGAAAAATGTACTGTATTTAAGTGGGAAGGAACACCAAGGGCAAGTAACAAGTAACAGTAATGCTCCTTGTGAGAGATTCCCCATGTGGACATGCATATTTGGGAACATTCTGTATGTTTTGTAGCCAGTAGTAGAATGGTTTCGGTTCAAAGATGCTGCTGACCATGAGTCTACCAACAAGAAAAAAATGTTTGGGGGCAATACAGCCAAGAGGAAGGATTAAAAGTCAAGTTTTGACCTCTTGGTGACCAAAAGAGGGAGGGAGAAACTGGAGTGGGATTTTGGAGGAAATTGTTAAAGAACATGACTGAGGTCAAATGAGAAAGGATAGAAAAAGTGAATAAGCAAAGGGAACAGTTTTCAGCTGAGATCTAAACTATGCCTGTGACTAAGGATGGTGGTTTGGGAAAGATGAGACCAGAGAAAGTATGGATGCTCCCAGGTGTAAGGAGCAGCAGGCTGAGATCAAGGCTAAGGTCACAATGATGAATGACCCGCACACGGCAGGCACCCGACGGTGTGAAAGAAACCAGTTGTTAGGTTCCTTCATCTCTTCTTCTTCCACCACTATAACCCATATATAGCAGCCTTATGCTGCCTGGCAGATGTGTCAATTCCTCCCAAATACCATTTCAAACAGATTTTGTTTCCCAGGAAGCATCACACATACATTTTAAATCACTCTCTTGTCTTAAAGGACAAGATGGTCTCAGGGTAGAAACTGCACAGAAGTTCAAAAACTCAGGTTTTATTGCCAGTTTTCTTCTTAATTTACCAGGTGGCCTTTGGCAAGTCAATAAACCACCTTCTGTCTTCAATTCTCTGTCTATAATGATTATCCAGAATGACCTGGTTGTTTTTTTTTTAAAGACACTGAAATTTTATGAGATCTGTCAGGAGGTACCACTAGATCTGCTTTAAAATGATTCAGTAACATAGTCCATTTTTAAAAATTGTTTTAAAGTATTTAAAAGCTGCTTTGCTCTTTTGAGGCAGAGGAATTTTATTGCAAGAGATCATGTCTTTTTTTTCCTAAGTAGTTTAAAATCTCTGCTAAAGCATTTACAATAATTAGAAAATTAATGCATGGCCCAATTCTCAAGCCATGCAACAACTGAAAACTCAAAAACAGACACACTACTGACCTAATGCCTATGACCCTATGAGTTAGAACTTCAATAGTGCAGAGCTAACAAGAAGAGCTACACTTTGGAGATGGCAGACCTCTGGGTTCTCACCAGCTAAATAGGATGACTTTGAGCCTTAACCTCTCCAAAATTCAGTTTCTCCATGTGGAAAATGGAGCTCAAGACTGCCTCAGCAGACAGCTGTTGGCTGAGGATCAGTTTCATAACATGTTAACACAACAACACAATATATGGCACATGGCAGATACTCAATAGGTGGTAATCAAACCTAACCTCAGGAATTATAACAAGGAAGGTCGCATTGATGACCTATGACTTGATTAAATATACATGCATAATTATCACTGTGCCAGGCACAATAGTCAAGACAAAGAATAATATGCAAAACTATCAACATGTATTAACTCATTTAATTCTTGTAACAGCCATGCAAGGGCTATTATCATCCCCCATTTTTTACAGATGAATATATTATGGCACTGAGAGGAAAAGGGGATTTACCTGAGGGAACAACTGGTCAACCCAAGCAGTTGCACTCCAGAGCTTGTGCTCCTGACCCCTGTGCTATATTGCTCCCTCCACAGAAACAGGGAGCCATCCTATATTCTTGAGCACGGGGATACCATAATCAAAGTAATTTCTTAGGCAAATTATTCTGACAATGTTAGCAAAATTAACTGAAAGGAGGAAACTAAAAAAATAAAAACCAGGTAAGCGCATGAGAGAAATCCAGAGGAAGGGAAAGGTAATAGAAAAGAGAATAAACATCAGTGGTACCAACTTTTCCTAAGCCTCAGCAGACTCAGACACATAATGTAGAACATCTGAGGAAATCAAGTCTGGCTATCTTTCTGGGAAAGCTCAGTCCTCTGACCAACCTCTAATCTAGGGTGTTCTATTATTCAGGTTTCCTCTTGGATCTTGGAGGAACCCCCGCCACATACACCCACCACACCGCACCACACACACACACACACACACACACACGGAGGAGGAAGCAGGGAATAAAGTGTTCCTCTTGACTAACAGCTGTGAAGAGCCACTTTACAGTATGAACACAAGGTCATCTCTAGTGTGTGCTAAAGAATTTAGAAGTACCCGAAGTCCAAAGGGAGAGAGGAAGGGAAGGAGGGAGAGAGAAATAAGAAGAGAAAATGTGCGCTGAACTCCTCATGAAGAAAATACACAAACGTGTCTCATAAATGGTCAGGGACGCCACAACAGGAATTTACACAACTGTTTATCTTCTCGATTTCTTTAACTGAGTCGAGCTACACTCAAAACATTGAAGTCCAGGTCTGCAAATACAATGAATTCTCATGAGAACAGCACGGTGAAAATATGCATATATTAAAATGAGCTGAAAAGTCAGCACAAGTCATAAAAATGAATTAAAGTATTTCATTACATAATCTTTACTGAAGTTGGATTTTATTACCTAAACAGGTTGGAAATAGTGTTTCAAAAACATCCTCATGCAGAACTTACTAGCAACTTCTCGCCCGAAAGAAGTAAAATGAAATAATTCTGAAATGTGACCTTCAAGAATGAACAAGAGTATCTCTTACAAGTAGCGTGGGTCATAGCAAGGAAGAACTTAACTCTTGTTAGACAAATAATTCTTTGCAACAAGTATAACAAAGACTTATTTCTGGAATTCCACTGAAGCTGCGGATTTGCTCTAAGATTCTACTGCTGGAGGACCACCCAGTTTAAATGGAATGTGTCTATTACTGAATTACTAATATGCACTTTTCAGAAGATATTCTTTGAAAGAGATTTGTTGCTTTAAACACTGCCATCAGAATATCCAGTTGTGAGACAAATGATACATTCCAGGATTGCCACTGTTTTAACCCACTCCATGGTCTTATTTTCCTTACCTCCTACCTCAGACAGAGAAGGGATGGCTGCAACAATAACAATGGCTCATGTTGGGTTTTATGTACACACAAATTGCCCGTGGGCATTTGCACTGGCCCAGAGAAACTAGTGAGCCAGTACATTTCCTGTTCATCCGGAAGAAATAAGCTTTTCAGTCTTAATTCCCCAGACTTCCAAAAAGAAAGAAAAAAGGATTTTTTTTTCAGAATCAAGGAAAAAGAAAAAATATCAGAAATAAAGAAAATGAGATTTCAGTAGAAAAGCAAGATGAGGGATCTTAGAGAAAAGAACATTTGAAAAAGAGGATAGAATGAAGACATCCACCAAAGATTATATGAAAGGATCCTTAAGGTGACGGTCAACTAATGCAATTTCTGAATTCACAATGTAACAGAAAGAAATGCATGCCCAGGTAAAGCCTACCAGCCTCCCCTCCCCACTGCCTTGCCACTTGTCCTTAGATACAACAGGGAGCTAAGGACAGAACATGAGGTACCCACGTGCAGACTCATTACCAATATAAAAACATAAACTGTATCACATGAAGTAGAAGAATAAAGGGAGAGCTACCATCTGGAGACACACAAAATGGGTGAACAATGAACAAAAGTACTTCCCTCAAATACAAAAGGACCTAGTTCTCAAAGTATGGGATAAAATTAAGGAAAAGAAAATTTAATATAACTTGAATCAATTTCCTGACTATTAAAATACTATCAAACAACTAATTTTGCTATCAGGCTAATAAAGATTTAAGTAAAAGATCAAGCTCCAGGGTTGGGCAGAATATAAGGAAATTTGTACTGATGTGCTATGCACCAAAAACCTTTAAAAAGCATAATCCTGTCACCAAGGAATTCTCCACCTAACACTTGTATCAAGGAAATAATTCAAACACATTCTATGTAAGTTGTATACATTATATATATATATATATATATATATTTGTAAATTATATATACAAAGATATTCATCACAGTTTTGTTTATAAAAGCAGAAGTTCAGAGACAACCTAGATTCAACAACAAAACTCATTAAAGCATCCATAAAATGAGTGTCCAGCTAGTGAGCAAAATGGTGTTTTAAACGTGTTGTGCCCATCATTCCTTATCAAATAGAGATTATGTGTAAAAAAAAAGTCAAACTGTAAAATAATTGAATTTATAAGGCAAATGCTCATGCAATAGGAGATGGTTTATATATATGTGTGTGTATACATACATACAAGTTGACCCTTGAACAAATGGGGGTTGAAGTGCCAAACTCCTGTGTAGTTGAAAATGCACGTGTAACTTTGGACTCCCCAAACACTTAACTACTCATAGCCTACTGTTGACTGGAAATCTTACCAATAATATAAACAATCAGTTAGCACATATTTTGTATATTCTATACTTAATTCTTAGAGAAAGTAAAATACAGAAAAGAAACAAAATTCAAATTGTTATAAATCTCAAAAAGATTTTCCAATATACTTATTGGAAAAAGATCCACATGTAAGTGGACCCATACTTTTTACAGTTTTGTTTATCTTTATTTTCTAAATATAGCAAACAGGTTTGGCAAATTAAAATAAAAATAACTTTAGAAGAATAATGGGCTATAGTTACATAAAGGTTAGAACTATAATGGGTGAACATTTCACTACATTGAGAAATGAACAATCATATTCCAAATCTCCCTCTTTAACACAGTTGATAACCTAATAAAATCTTGCTTCACACATTTTCTGCAGAGGATATTCACATGTAAAGGCTCCATTACTAGAAAAATGATAGGTAATATTTTTAAAGAACTATATAAATCAATGAAAACAAGAAAAAAATTAAATAGAAATTTATTTTTTAAGCTTACATTTGTACATCAATAGGCTTTTTCACTTACTCGCAAAGAAGTTTAATGTCTCAGGATTCCTTTTAAACAAAATGATAACGTCATACTCTTTGGCAAAGACTATAAGCTGCCTCCTAATTCTCAGATGAGCATACGGCTGCCCTGATTAAAGACTTCTACTGCACCTGATACGGCCATATGAACGAGGTCTGGCTAATGAGATGTAAGCAGAAGTGAAGTGTGTAATTTCCAAGACATCTCTGTGAAGAGAAGAGACCCGCCCTCCTTGTCTTCTTCCCCCTGGTATGAATGGCAAGGAAAATAATGCTCTGATAATGGCAGAGCAATAAATGACACAGAACTCCGGTTCCCATCACCAAAGAGCCACCACCTTAGCCCTGGACTATACTAGGGCCGGACCATTACAGACAACCAAAATGAACTTCCATGATATTGAAGCCACTGTGGTTTGGCAACTTCTGCTACTGCAGCCAAGAAAACTTGAATGTAATAGAGCTGTCCAGCTATTTAATGTCTGCAACCTGATCTTATACATCTCTTCCTCAAAAAAAACATTTCAGAATGGGTATGTCGCACTTGTCATTTCTTAATCATTTAAGAAAATAGAGAACCTCGTTAATGTCAAGGGCTTCTCTGCCAACACATAAAATACTAGGTAGTTTCAATAAAACACCGATTAAAGGTAGTCTAAGTGGAAAGCAAAATTTTCAAAGAACTGTAAAATAAATATATCTGCCATCTAGAATTTAAAAAATCCAAATATATGCATATTTTATATGTATAGAAAATTGAAAAAATACATCTCAAATTGGTTACAATGGGAGGACTGGGTTTTGGTCTTGGAGGCAGAGGGAGAAAATGTAGTTTTCTTTTTATGTAACTATGATTTATAAGAATGTTTGCAATAAACATGTATTATTGTAATAATAAAAAAACAAAAATAAAGCATGTATTAGAACTCTGTAAGCTACGCTGGAACAAAAAACAAAACAAAAGGCAGGGACATGGAGTCAGTGAAATTTCTATCTACCAATAAAACCACAGCCTTCTGAATTCAATGAATTCATAAACTTATAATTTTTACTATATATAAGAAACTGCAGCACACCATAAAACTTAAATCTTTATTTCTTTAACTTCCCTGCCTTTAACAGATACCACAATTTTTCTTAGAGACATTAAACAGAAAAAAAGGAAGTTCATGAAAAATTAATGGTAGAGAAAAATAAGAATGTTAATAAACTCAGTTATAGGACACCACTGGCATTGCTAAGTCATAGTGTTGTCAATTTGTACATCAAGCCAGCTCATCTTTGAGCCTTAATCGATGTCTGAAGGCTATCCAGACTTAATGAAGATGAGGCAGGCAGCCCATTTTCAAATTTAAGCATTGATATATTATTCATGGCCAAGTACTTACTCCCACATAAGAACAGCATGGCTACCTTACACAAATGATAATGCACATCATTCATTAATGTCACATA